>CM056455.1:2346733-2350230 GCA_029783895.1 Triplophysa bombifrons | reverse complement strand
GATACACAAACTGTCTGTCCGATACACAAACTGTCTGTCTGATACACAACCTGTCTGTCAGATACACAAACTGTCTGTCCGATACACAAACTGTCTGTCTGATACACAACCTGTACTGTCAGATACACAAACTGTCTGTCCGATACACAAACTGTCTGTCTGATACACAACCTGTCTGTCAGATACACAAACTGTCTGTCCGATACACAAAACTGTCTGTCTGATACACAACCTGTCTGTCAGATACACAAACTGTCTGTCCGATACACAAACTGTCTGTCTGATACACAACCTGTCTGTCAGATACACAAACTGTCTGTCCGATACACAAACTGTCTGTCTGATACACAACCTGTCTGTCAGATACACAAACTGTCTGTCCGATACACAAACTGTCTGTCTGATACACAACCTGTCTGTCAGATACACAAACTGTCTGTCCGATACACAAACTGTCTGTCTGATACACAACCTGTCTGTCAGATACACAAACTGTCTGTCCGATACACAAACTGTCGTCTGATACACAACCTGTCTGTCAGATACACAAACTGTCTGTCCGATACACAAACTGTCTGTCTGATACACAACCTGTCTGTCAGATACACAAACTGTCTGTCCGATACACAAACTGTCTGTCAGATACACAACCTGTCTGTCAGATACACAACCTGTCTGTCAGATACACAAACTGTCTGTCTGATACACAACCTGTCTGTCTGATACACAAACTGTCTGTCCGATACACAAACTGTCTGTCTGATACACAACCTGTCTGTCAGATACACAAACTGTCTGTCTGATACACAAACTGTCTGTCTGATACACAACCTGTCTGTCTGATACACAAACTGTCTGTCCGATACACAAACTGTCTGTCAGATACACAAACTGTCTGTCTGATACACAACCTGTCTGTCAGATACACAAACCGTCTGTCTGATACACAAACGTCTGTCTGATACACAACTGTCTGTCAGATACACAAACTGTCTGTCTGATACACAAACTGTCTGTCAGATACACAAACTGTCTGTCTGATACACAAACTGTCTGTCAGATACACAACCTGTCTGTCTGATACACAAACTGTCTGTCAGATACACAAACTGTCTGTCTGATACACAACCTGTCTGTCAGATACACAAACTGTCTGTCTGATACACAAACTGTCTGTCTGATACACAAACCTGTCTGTCTGATACACAAACTGTCTGTCTGATACACAAACTGTCTGTCAGATACACAACCCGTCTGTCTGATACACAAACTGTCTGTCAGATACACAAACCTGTCTGTCTGATACACAAACTGTCTGTCAGATACACAAACTGTCTGTCTGATACACAAACTGTCTGTCTGATACACAAACTGTCTGTCTGATACACAAACTGTCTGTCTGATACACAACCTGTCTGTCTGATACACAAACTGTCTGTCTGATACACAAACTGTCTGTCTGATACACAAACTGTCTGTCTGATACACAAACTGTCTGTCTGATACACAACCGTCTGTCTGATACACAAACTGTCTGTCAGATACACAACCTGTCTGTCAGATACACAACCCGTCTGTCTGATACACAACTGTCTGTCAGATACACAACCCGTCTGTCTGATACACAACTGTCTGTCAGATACACAAACTGTATGTCTGATACACAAACTGTCTGTCTGATACACAAACTGTATGTCTGATACACAAACTGTCTGTCTGATACACAAACTGTCTGTCTGATACACAACCTGTCTGTCTGATACACAAACTGTCTGTCTGATACACAAACTGTCTGTCAGATACACAACCTGTCTGTCTGATACACAACCTGTCTGTCAGATACACAACCCGTCTGTCTGATACACAAACTGTCTGTCAGATACACAACCCGTCTGTCTGATACACAACCTGTCTGTCAGATACACAAACTGTATGTCTGATACACAAACTGTATGTCTGATACACAAACTGTCTGTCTGATACACAAACTGTCTGTCTGATACACAAACTGTCTGTCTGATACACAACCTGTCTGTCTGATACACAAACTGTCTGTCTGATACACAAACCGTCTGTCTGATACACAAACCGTCTGTCAGATACACAAAACCGTATGTCTGATACACAAACCGTCTGTCTGATACACAACTGTCTGTCAGATACACAAACTGTCTGTCTGATACACAAACTGTCTGTCAGATACACAAACTGTTCTGTCTGATACACAAACTGTCTGTCAGATACACAACCCGTCTGTCTGATACACAAACTGTCTGTCAGATACACAACCTGTCTGTCTGATACACAACCTGTCTGTCAGATACACAAACTGTATGTCTGATACACAAACTGTATGTCTGATACACAAACTGTCTGTCTGATACACAAACTGTCTGTCTGATACACAACCTGTCTGTCAGATACACAAACTGTCTGTCCGATACACAAACTGTCTGTCCGATACACAACCTGTCTGTCAGATACACAAACTGTCTGTCCGATACACAAACTGTCTGTCTGATACACAACCTGTCTGTCAGATACACAAACTGTCTGTCTGATACACAACCTGTCTGTCTGATACACAAACCGTATGTCTGATACACAAACCGTCTGTCAGATACACAAACCGTATGTCTGATACACAAACCGTCTGTCTGATACACAACCTGTCTGTCAGATACACAAACTGTCTGTCTGATACACAAACTGTCTGTCAGATACACAAACTGTCTGTCTGATACACAAACTGTCTGTCAGATACACAACCCGTCTGTCTGATACACAAACTGTCTGTCAGATACACAACCTGTCTGTCTGATACACAACCTGTCTGTCAGATACACAAACTGTATGTCTGATACACAAACTGTATGTCTGATACACAAACTGTCTGTCTGATACACAAACTGTCTGTCTGATACACAACCTGTCTGTCTGATACACAACCTGTCTGTCTGATACACAAATTATCTGTCTGATACACAACCTGTCTGTCTGATACACAAACTGTCTGTCTGATACACAAATTATCTGTCTGATACACAAACTGTATGTCTGATACACAAACTGTCTGTCTGATACACAAACTGTATGTCTGATACACAAACTGTCTGTCTGATACACAAACTGTCTGTCTGATACACAACCTGTCTGTCCGATACACAAACTGTCTGTCCGATACACAAACTGTCTGTCCGATACACAAACTGTCTGTCTGATACACAAACTGTCTGATACACAAACTGTCTGTCTGATACACAAACTGTCTGTCTGATACACAACCTGTCTGTCTGATACACAAACTGTCTGTCAGATACACAACCTGTCTGTCAGATACACAACCTGTCTGTCCGATACACAACCTGTCTGTCTGATACACAAACTGTCTGTCCGATACACCAACTGTCCGTCTGATACACAAACTGTCTGTCTGATACACAAACTGTCTGTCTGATACACAACCTGTCTGTCTGATACACAAACTGTCTGTCAGA
>CM056455.1:2329233-2341733 GCA_029783895.1 Triplophysa bombifrons | reverse complement strand
GGGTTTCCATGGAGACATGACACTGGCAGTGATGTTTCATGAGTTGTGGTTTTCTCTCTCTCAGGTGTGTTACCGTATTCTCATGCAGTTGTGTGGTCAGTACGGACAGCCCGTCCTCGCCGTCAGAGTTCTGTTAGAGATGAAGAAAGCAGGAATCACTCCCAACACCATCACGTACGGATACTACAATAAAGTGAGAGTGACTTCATACAAACATGATTTTGTGATTGTTTGTCTTCTTTTCCGTATGGTGATGCGTACCCGAGTAACACAAGTTCTGAAATGACATTTTGTTTTAGAACTGACTGGATCATTGAAAGATGGCCGTTGCCAACAAAATGAACAGCAGATTTGAAGTCCCTGTGAACCGTTTACTTCCGTATTCTGACATTTTCAAGTGAAAAGGAATTTTAAAGGAGATAATGAGTGGGCGTGACTTGCGTTTTTCACTACCAATTGATTGGATGTGTTATAACAGCTCTTCCATTGATTTTGAAATGAAGCTTGCAGCAGACTGACAGTAGAAGGGGAGGAGTTAACGGATGCTCCACCCACTGCTGTCAAATGGTATCAAGTCCTCCTTCGAATTTGGTCCCCTCTAGGACCCTGAGTATTCTGTTGGCTGAAAGAACGTCTATTTGGATACTCTTTTAGCGCCTGATTGCAATTCTTACAAAATTACATTGCGTTACATGTCACTAGAACTTTGCTAAAATTACCATTAACGTCTTTTATATCAAAGGCTTGCTATGCTAGTATGAATATTAGGCTGTAGGAATTGAAATCAAACAAATCTCATTCTTAGAGTTTTAGTTAACATATTAACTAGCATATCATAGAACTACATGGTTAGCTAGCACTTGCGAAAAAAGCTAGCCCTAGCACATTAACAAAATTGTGAAATTTTGTACCAGCCGGGGTCCTAAAGGGACCGAAATCGAGGGGGGACTCGATACCTCATGACACAGGAAGTACATTTTCAGATTTTAACTGAAGATTATGAGGCACATGACTTTTAAATAGAAATGACCCACATTGATAAGCTATAAACGCTGCAATGTTTCATGAAAAAATAAGAATTGTCATTTTAATTTCACTGGGACTTTAAGTGCCAGTGTGCAGAGATGAAGAGAGGTCGTTCCAGGGGGTTGACATTTTTGATGAAAGATTATAAGCGCAAATGAATAAAAAAAACTGATGTGCATGGCTAAATCATCTATAACAAATACTGCAACAATGTGTTAAACAATTATAATGATCCGTTTTTATTTCACGCTGACTTTTAACTTGAAAGGAAAGTTTGCGAGTTCAGTATCTGCGCGAATCACTTCAGACGTGTGACCGAGTTGTTTCATTTTTCTGTGTGTAGGCAATTTTGGAGAGCAAGTGGCCATCCACCAATCAGGGCAGTCGTCTCCGCTGGACGAAGCTCCGTAACGTTATATTGGCTGTTGCTCAGTTCCGGCAGCCAATCAAAGAGCAGCAGAGGAACACGTCTTTCTGTACCCGGACAGGTTTGAAACGTTCATTCATCACGACTCGTTATTGATGACTCATGTAGGGCTGCAACTAACGATTATTTTAATAATCGATTAATCTATAAATTATTTTTTCGATTAATCGATGAATCGGATAAAAACATAAACCAAGAAAAGCATTCATTTCCAACGCTTTATTCAAAATCAGAACTAAAATCTTTAGAAACTGCAAAAACATGTTGCTCCTTCAACTTTCCTGAGCTGTTATAATAATAATAAAATAAAAATGGACTAACACAAAAAACATACACATGTATGCTTTACATCTGCCAAATATATAGACTTTTTTTAAATAAAGTGCCACCTGAGCTGCCAGAACAATAAATAATTTATAAACAATACAAATCAGAAAATTTGACAGGATTTGTTTGAATGTCAGAACTTGTTCTCTACACTACACTGCAGAAGCACGCACTCGCAGATGCACACACTTTTGCAGACGCACACACTCACAAACTCTCACACTGACACACACACACACACACACACACACACACACACACACACACTCTCTCAAGTTCACTTGAAGCTTATTCATTAAATTATTACTATCATTGTAGTTAGTGCAAGCTTCATTATACACCACATTTAAACAAAGCTTAAGATGACCGAGTGCTATAAAAGAACTTTAAAATTAAATTAAAAAGTACAACACACACAAATATATTTGTCAATAATAACCTATATGGGACAAAGCACAGAATATACACTGCAAAAATTGCTTTTCTAACTTAGTAGTTTTGTCCTGTTGTCAGCCCAAATATCAAAAAAATCTTAAATCAAGATTCATTTACTAGACACATGAAATAGAATAAGAAATGATGTCTTGTTTTCTGAAAAAAACACCTCAAAATGAAGTGATTGTTTGCTTTAAACAAGCAATAGTATCTGCCAATGGGGTACGAAAAATAATCTTAATGAGATATAATTTCAAACAGAAGTTTTAAGCATCAATTAATTTTCTGATGCCATTTTTCTTGTCTAGTAATCTTGATTTTTTTTTAGATACTTGGACTGGAAACGAGAAATAAATTACAAAGTAAGAAAAGCTGTTTTTGCAGTGTAGCTATACATGACAACAGATTGATAAATGAATGGTTCAAAAAAGGCGAGTGAATAAAAACGTGTCTTTATTCTTTCAATGCAAAGTAACTATACCACCCCTGCTTCACTACTGTTATTAACAAGCTAATGCTAACTTGTCATGCTAGTCAAGCTGGATAACGAGTAAACACCCGCACCAGAGACATTACGTTCCTCACTTCAAAACGGAACAAAAGTAGGATTCTGTAATGATTTAACCTGCTGTTGAACTACCATCCTCCTCATCAAAGACTCCAACATGTTTGCGTTTCAGGTGCTGGATCATTGCCGTGGTGCTCCCGCCATGTCGCTTTTGCATATTTTGCAGTTAACACACTTTTTCTGTTTATTTAGTGTGAAATGCTCCCGCACATTGGATGACTTTGGTCGCGCGGATTTCTCTGCCTCCGCCATGTATCTTTCCTCCGCTCGTTTTTTTAAATTTTTGCTCCGCCCTGTGTAGGCGCCGAACTCTGCTAGCATCAGTGCGCGAGAGAGACCGAGTGAACCGAATAAAGTTTTTTTTATAATCAAACGTCTCCGTGTCGCGCGACACAACGAATCGATAATGAAATTCGTTGCCAACTCTTTTAGTAATCGATTTTTATCGCTTAAATCGATTCGTTGTTGCAGCCCTAGACTCATGATTATTGAGTCACCGCTGAACTTGTGTTCGTGTTTTCAGAAGACACGCTGTCAAAGCCCCGCCCCTACTACGCTCTGATTCGCCAGTCCAGCTGGAGCGGTTTGAGTGAAAGCTCAAGCCACGAATCACTGACGAGTCTCACGAAGAGTAACAGTGTGAGCAGCATGCAGACGTCAGTCAGCAGTGAGTGACAGATACTGATCCATCATCACTCCGTTGTGTGTTCATGTTGTGTTCTTGTGATTATTTGAAGGCTCTTAAAGGATGACCTGGAAATCACTAACAACTCAAACTGAACTAGAAATACATTTTAA
Organism: Triplophysa bombifrons; assembly: GCA_029783895.1. Classification (NCBI taxonomy): domain Eukaryota; kingdom Metazoa; phylum Chordata; class Actinopteri; order Cypriniformes; family Nemacheilidae; genus Triplophysa; species Triplophysa bombifrons. Next base: position 2,338,152 of record CM056455.1, on the reverse strand, counting down.
AAATAAAAACATCAATGACAGAAGCACACGATGAAGTTACTATAAACAGAAGATAAAGATATTCATAAAGCACAAAAAAACAAGAAGGAAATGTGAAATAACTCAAACGTGTGATGTCGTCGAGCGTCTTCTAAAGTCTGATTTGTTTGATCAGAAAACAAACACTGTAAGAACACCGAACCACAGGCCGTCGGCGCTGATGCCTCCCGCAAACCTCCCGCCGGTCGCCGGGACATCGCTCCGCCCCTGCTTCCCCCCCCCGTGCCCCCTCTGGTGCGCCGCAGTGACGTCTGTCTGTCCACATTCTACAAAGACTGCGCAGAGATGACAGACGCAGACTGCAGGTGTCAGACGGCCGACAGGGACAGCAGGTACACAGCCGTCTCCTCTCTTCTTCAGATGTGATGTCAGCGCTGCGTGATTTATGGTGCTTCTTCTCTCTGCAGGTCGGTGGAAGTGAGGGAAACTCTCAACAGACGGTCGGTCGATGAAAACTACAACAACGTTTCTTCTCCGAGCCGCAGACTGGCCGGGAAACTGCAGCAGCTCCTCACACCCACACGGAACCGAGCGTCAGTGAGACGGGCTGCCAGCGTGGACGACAGACGGCCTGGAGCGACCGGGACATCCCGCCGGACTCTGGAGCAGAAGTCATCACGGAAAATCCACATGCCTGAGAGTCTGCTGAAGGCCAAAGAACGTCTTTATAACGCCACGTCTGAGGTGAGACAAGAACAGGGTTAACCACGTCGAGAACACACATCAGCGTGAGACACTTCTGTCATCTGTGTGTGTGTGTGTGTGTGCAGAGCTCGCTGTCAGTCAGCAGTGATGTCGACATGACTGACATTCAGACGCTGATCGTTCCTCTCAGGAAGTCATGGGATTCTGCACAGGAAGCGGCGGGCATTGAGGTAATGACAGGAGAAAATCTGATTCAAAGTGAACGGAAGAAACCCACACAGTGTGTTTGTGTGTCTCCAGAGCTTCAGCTGTTGTGTATTTGTGTGTTGTTTAGGTGTTGATGTCGAGCTGTTCGCTGTGTCGCGGCTGTAACTCTCTGGTTTATGATGAAGAGATTATGGCCGGTTGGTCGTCTGATGACTCCAATCTCAACAGCACGTGTCCTTTCTGCTCGGCATCGTTTGTTCCGCTGCTGAACGCAGAAATCTGTGACGTGGGTCCCGTCTGCAGGTACACAAACACACACAACAGTGACCAGAGAACACAACTTCGACATGACAGTGAGAGAGAAAGCAAATGATACAAAGAATTGATTGGAAGGGGGTTTGTGTGCAGTGTGGAGTGCATTCTGAATACGGAGGGTGAGAACGGCGCGAGACCACCTGCTGGACAGGACGACGCACAGCAGCACGTGTGTAACGGGATCAGAGAGGCGGAGTCCAGCTCAGACACCAGCAGCCAATCAGAGAGCAGCAGCCCCACCCGGGTTAGATCTTCAGTGATGTAGACATCAGCTTCACAAACGTCAAGCGTCAGCCTCATGTTCATGTGTGTGTGTGTGTGTTCAGGTGTCATCGGGGGGCGGAGCTCCGCAGGTGACCGTGGCGTATCTGAGTCCTCTGGTGTTGCGTAAGGAGACGGAGAGTCTGCTGGAGAATGAAGGGGAGGCTGTTCTCTCTCAGGTCCAGCTGCTGGACAGTCATCCCATACTCTTCTGGAATCTAGTGTGGTACTTCACTCGCCTCGGCCTCCCCAGTAACCTACCACAACTCCTGAGAGAGTCACCGCTGACCGCACACTGCACACAGGTGACTACACACACACACAACTCCTGAGAGAGTCACCGCTGACCGCACACTGCACACAGGTGACTACACACACACAACTCCTGAGAGAGTCACCTCTGACCACACACTGCACACACACAACTCCTGAGAGAGTCACCGCTGACCGCACACTGCACACAGGTGACTACACACATACACAACTCCTGAGAGAGTCACCGCTGACCGCACACTGCACACAGGTGACTACACACACACACAACTCCTGAGAGAGTCACCGCTGACCGCACACTGCACACAGGTGACTACACACACACAACTCCTGAGAGAGTCACCGCTGACCGCACACTGCACACAGGTGACTACACACACACACAACTCCTGAGAGAGTCACCGCTGACCGCACACTGCACACAGGTGACTACACACACACACAACTCCTGAGAGAGTCACCGCTGACCGCACACTGCACACAGGTGACTACACACACACAACTCCTGAGAGAGTCACCGCTGACCGCACACTGCACACAGGTGACTACACACACACACAACTCCTGAGAGAGTCACCGCTGACCGCACACTGCACACAGGTGACTACACACACACACAACTCCTGAGAGAGTCACCTCTGACCGCACACTGCACACAGGTGACTACACACACACACAACTCCTGAGAGAGTCACCTCTGACCGCACACTGCACACAGGTGACTACACACACACACAACTCCTGAGAGAGTCACCGCTGACCGCACACTGCACACAGGTGACTACACACACACAACTCCTGAGAGAGTCACCGCTGACCGCACACTGCACACAGGTGACTACACACACACACAACTCCTGAGAGAGTCACCTCTGACCGCACACTGCACACAGGTGACTACACACACACACAACTCCTGAGAGAGTCACCTCTGACCGCACACTGCACACAGGTGACTACACACACACACAACTCCTGAGAGAGTCACCGCTGACCGCACACTGCACACAGGTGACTACACACACACACAACTCCTGAGAGAGTCACCGCTGACCGCACACTGCACACAGGTGACTACACACACACACAACTCCTGAGAGAGTCACCGCTGACCGCACACTGCACACAGGTGACTACACACACACAACTCCTGAGAGAGTCACCGCTGACCGCACACTGCACACAGGTGACTACACACACACACAACTCCTGAGAGAGTCACCGCTGACCGCACACTGCACACAGGTGACTACACACACACACAACTCCTGAGAGAGTCACCGCTGACCGCACACTGCACACAGGTGACTACACACACACAACTCCTGAGAGAGTCACCGCTGACCGCACACTGCACACAGGTGACTACACACACACACAACTCCTGAGAGAGTCACCGCTGACCGCACACTGCACACAGGTGACTACACACACACACAACTCCTGAGAGAGTCACCGCTGACCGCACACTGCACACAGGTGACTACACACACACACAACTCCTGAGAGAGTCACCGCTGACCGCACACTGCACACAGGTGACTACACACACACACAACTCCTGAGAGAGTCACCTCTGACCGCACACTGCACACAGGTGACTACACACACACAACTCCTGAGAGAGTCACCGCTGACCGCACACTGCACACAGGTGACTACACACACACAACTCCTGAGAGAGTCACCGCTGACCGCACACTGCACACAGGTGACTACACACAAACACAACTCCTGAGAGAGTCACCGCTGACCGCACACTGCACACAGGTGACTACACACACACACAACTCCTGAGAGAGTCACCGCTGACCGCACACTGCACACAGGTGACTACACACACACACAACTCCTGAGAGAGTCACCGCTGACCGCACACTGCACACAGGTGACTACACACAAACACACAACTCCTGAGAGAGTCACCGCTGACCGCACACTGCACACAGGTGACTACACACACACACAACTCCTGAGAGAGTCACCGCTGACCGCACACTGCACACAGGTGACTACACACACACACAACTCCTGAGAGAGTCACCGCTGACCGCACACTGCACACAGGTGACTACACACACACACAACTCCTGAGAGAGTCACCGCTGACCGCACACTGCACACAGGTGACTACACACACACACAACTCCTGAGAGAGTCACCGCTGACCGCACACTGCACACAGGTGACTACACACACACACAACTCCTGAGAGAGTCACCTCTGACCGCACACTGCACACAGGTGACTACACACACACACAACTCCTGAGAGAGTCACCGCTGACCGCACACTGCACACAGGTGACTACACACACACACAACTCCTGAGAGAGTCACCGCTGACCGCACACTGCACACAGGTGACTACACACACACAACTCCTGAGAGAGTCACCGCTGACCGCACACTGCACACAGGTGACTACACACAAACACAACTCCTGAGAGAGTCACCGCTGACCGCACACTGCACACAGGTGACTACACACACACACAACTCCTGAGAGAGTCACCGCTGACCGCACACTGCACACAGGTGACTACACACACACACAACTCCTGAGAGAGTCACCGCTGACCGCACACTGCACACAGGTGACTACACACAAACACACAACTCCTGAGAGAGTCACCGCTGACCGCACACTGCACACAGGTGACTACACACACACACAACTCCTGAGAGAGTCACCGCTGACCGCACACTGCACACAGGTGACTACACACACACACAACTCCTGAGAGAGTCACCGCTGACCGCACACTGCACACAGGTGACTACACACACACACAACTCCTGAGAGAGTCACCGCTGACCGCACACTGCACACAGGTGACTACACACACACACAACTCCTGAGAGAGTCACCGCTGACCGCACACTGCACACAGGTGACTACACACACACACAACTCCTGAGAGAGTCACCTCTGACCGCACACTGCACACAGGTGACTACACACACACACAACTCCTGAGAGAGTCACCGCTGACCGCACACTGCACACAGGTGACTACACACACACACAACTCCTGAGAGAGTCACCGCTGACTGTATACTGCACACACGTTACTACACATACACTGATACACAACTTACTGACACACACACACACACAACACCATTAGCTCACTTGTGTATGTATGTATGTATGTATGAATGTTGTATGTGTGTGTGTGTGTGTGTCAGGTTTCAGAGGGCAGTGGAGTGCGTGTGAGGTTGTTATGGGACATGTTGACCCCTGACCCCGAACAGTGGCCTCCTCTCTATATCATCTGGAGAATGCACAGTGAGTATCACTACACTTGTGTGTGTTTGTGTGATTCATCCTGTCACTCAGATGACTCGAGATCACTTTTCTATTTACTGATGCTCTGTTCTTCCTGTCCTGTAGGTGGCGCTGCCCTGCGCACTTCCAGCTGGCGGCATCATAACCATCCCTTCACTCTGAGGTTCCTGGAGGAAGTGCTGCGCTGGGTCGGCATGAACGAGGTTCACAAGGCTATCACGCTCTTCCTGGATACTGTTGCTAAGCAACCAGGCACTCCCAGGATACAGAGGTGAGACCGTTGAGACTACGATGATGAGGGAGGGAGAGATGGATTTGTTGTGATAATTGTGTTTGTGTTGTGCAGGAGTTTGTACAGAGAGATGTTGTTCCTCACAGTGGCTGCGATGGGCAAAGATCACGTGGGTGAGTCTCTCAGGAATCTTCATGATCATCAGTGTCTCTGATGTTTCTCATCAAATCTCTCAGGAGAAATTAGAAGAGAATAATGAAGAGTCTGGAGGTGTCAAAATAATCTGGATTTGATGAGAAATGTTTGACTTGACTTCAGTAATATTGAGAAGTCTGAGCTCAGTTTGAGACGCTGTTGAGATCTCTTCTCTCAGGAGAAATATGTGAGATGCAGATATGAGATCTCTCTCTCTCTCTCTCTCTCTCTCTCTCTCTTGTCTTATGCGCAGCTGCGTTTGATAAGCGTTATAAAGCTGCTTACTTGCGCTTGAGCGGTTCTTTGGGTCGAGATGAGCTCAGGAGGAAGAGAGTTCAGCCGCCGAGTACCAAAGCTGTGGACTGCAGACGCTGTTTTCTGCTCCCGCTGGAGTGTTGAAGAGCGTCTCCTCCTATCTGTCTGCTCTTCCTGTTTCTGGACACGCCTACAGACGCTCTGCTGTGCATTATGGGAACACGTCACCTCCGCTGAACCCAAAAACTGCTTCTGTATCCCACAATGCCGAACAACTGACACCTGGCCCACGCCTCAGACACACAAGAGAACGAAGGCAGGAAATAAAATGAGGGTTTTTATTTCTCTCAAGTTCATTTGACTAGTGTTGTGTATGTTTAGTGACACACGCTGATGGATCTCATTTCACTGTGTCTTAAACAGATCATCGGACTCCATGCGTGTCATTTCATTGGTTGTTTTCTTTCTGTTTCGACAGTGTAGCTCCACCCACACTTACATCTCATTGGTCTAAAATCTCTCTTCACATAACTGTGTAATCAAACGCGAGTCAAATTTTTCACGATGACTTCACACATCACATCATTATCTTTAATTCTCAACACATTTGTGTTAAATGTTTTATACACATATTTCTCTGTTGTTGTAAACACACACTTTTTATGTGACGTTTTAAATGTGGAGGAGATCGTGTCTCTTCTGTAAAGATGATGATGATGAGAACTTTCTTCCTCCGGTTCTGCTGTGAAATGAAGAGACCTGTGTCTGTAGTGTCCACTAACCCCCAGAAGTCACAGAAATCAATGAGAGTGAGTGTTTGGGACTGTCAGGATGTTCTTTTCATGACAGACGAGACATTTCCCCAAATTATCATTTTCATTATTGTATTTCAACGTCACATCATAACTTATTTTACGTTCATTTGAATGAGCGATGATTGTTTTCATGACTGCATCACTCTCATTTCTGTGTTAGGAAGGGAAATGTGCTGAAAGCGCAGGAAAATAATCATCACAATTGAAATGTTTTATGTCGATCCTAGTCATTTTGTTGGGACAGTAGGAAGTAATGTGTTCATCAATGATCTGTGTCCAGTTGACCTCACGTCTGCATTGAAACAGCATATAGACATCAGACAGGTGTGGGGTGAAGATACTTATACAGGTTTAAACAGCTCTGATCTGTATTCAACAGCGATAATAGGAATTTATCATTTAGTCTTAATTTTATTGATGGGATATTTGACACAGAACAGTTTTTAATGACATAACAGGAAATGATGTAAGAGAAAAACAGTTTTCACTGCAATAAACAGAATTCAGTGCAGCATGTCATGAGAGACGTTTTAAGTTTGAAAGATTCAGGTGAACAGATAGATTATAAGCTCTATTTAAATTCTAACGTGTTTGCTGTGGTAATTTATATTGATGTGAGTGAATGAATGTTGTGGTTGTTTTTTAAGAAAAGAGATTTATGAACATCAAACATCAGTGTCTATTTGTTCTTCATTTCATTTCTGAGTGTTTCTACATGAGTGTTTCAAGCTTATTTCATCTCAGATTAATCTCATATTTAAAGACACACGCATCAGCTTTACTGAAGATCATCATCTCTGAAAGAACTCACATGTCCTGCTGTGTCCCTCTTTTAATTCTCTAAACCAACTTAACATTTCACAGAATGTTTTTATAAGGTGAGTTTGTGTGACATTAATGACAGGTGTGTAACCTGAGTAAGATGTCATATTGTGTGATGTATTGTATTTCACTGCATTCAATGTAGTGATTCTGTTCGACTTGCTGTTTTAGTAAAATCAATCAAACTAATGAATAGTTTATAAATGGACTTCAGCAGGCAGCGCGTGTTCTATATTAAACACATCCTACACGCGCGTGTCTCTGTGCTCTTCTCTGATTGGCCGATGAGTTCACTTGATTCCGCCCCTCTACCCTCACGCGCGCACCGGTCAGTGTCAGTCAGTCAGACGCGAGCAGATACTCACGCGCACCTCGTTCGGGATTATTAACCGGGAGAGAAAAGAGATTTTTCTTTGTTTAAATGTCAGATGTGAGAGTTTCTGTCATGAACAAAAATTACATTTAAACAACTGAACGGAATATCAACGCGATTATAAACCTGGAATAAATGATGACGACATTCACACACCTGCTGCTCCTTTGCGTCACAGTCGCAGGTGAGAGTTTGATTTGAACTTCTCTCTCTTTATTTATTTAAACTTTACACATGTTGCATTTCATCTCTCTTTATTTATTTAAACTTTACACATGTTGCATTTCATCTCTCTTTATTTATTTAAACTTTACACATGTTGCATTTCATCTCTCTTTATTTATTTAAACTTTACACATGTTGCATTTCATCTCTCTTTATTTATTTAAACTTTACACATGTTGCATTTCATCTCTCTTTATTTATTTAAACTTTACACATGTTGCATTTCATCTCTCTTTATTTATTTAAACTTTACACATGTTGCATTTCATCTCTGTTTATTTATTTATTTAAACTCGATGCGTGTTACGTTTCATCTCTGTTTGTTTACTTACAGAACTTCGTTTTGGAGAGTTTGTGTGTTTTATTGTTTATGGTCTCGATGGTTTATTGATCATCTGAGATATTTCAGGAGAAATCCGTCAGTTTTGTGCTTTAATCGATTTTATTTGAACCCTTCAGCTGACAGTGTGAAATAATGATGAGTTCAGAATGTGTGATTGTGGTGTTATAATATTGCCAATGCTTTGAATATGAGTTGTGTAGATTGTGAGTTATTTGATATTGGTGTGACTGTGGATTGTCTCTTCTGGTTTATTGTGAGCTGAAGTTCATGTGCATCAGAGAACAACAGACAGACAGACATTGACCCTGACCTCTGACCTCTGACCTGACACTCATTTTCATATGACAGGATGTTTAGGGTTGGGGGAGGTTTTGGGGTAATCCTTCAGCAACTGTCACACACACACACACACACACACACACACACAGGGTTCAAAAGGTTAATCCAAAAGATCTACACTGCATGCGCTCCAGACCGTCTGCGCTCACATTGTGTGTGTGTCTGTGTGTGTGTGCGTGCGCGCGCGTGTGCGTGCGTGCGTGTGTCTATGTGTGTGTCTGCGTGTCTGCGTGTGTGCGCGTGTGTGTGTGTCTGCGTGTATGTGTGCACTTCTGTGTCTGCGTGTGTG
>CM056455.1:2304233-2326733 GCA_029783895.1 Triplophysa bombifrons | reverse complement strand
CATACACAACTCTCACATTTTTTTTCTAGAAAAGTGTGTCTGCAGGAGGAATGAGGGATTATAAAGCAGAAGTTTGAGAATAGTTTGAAATGACAGGATGATGAGTAAAGACTCTTTCATGAATGAGATTTAAATGACAGAGACACGCACGGATCTGTTTCACTTCTATTATACTGTCATGTCATGCTGAGATCTCTAGAGACGTCTCCATCACTTCAGTACAATAACATCTCAAAAGCACAACAGCACTGCCATGTGAAACATGTTTTGTTCCGTTTAAGAGTAAAACTCATGAGGACTATGTAAAAGCACCAATAGAAGTGTGATGTTTGACTTGTATCATACTGTGGTATAAATGTTTACTGGATTTAACTTTGATGAAAGTGATAATGATGAACTTTTACTTTTAAAGTGTAATATGAAAATCATTGGTTATACCACAGTTACAAAAAATACTATGATTACTGCACTTTTACTTTTATTGTTTGAGTTTGTTGTTTGTTGTATAGTTGTGTTGTGTGACATCAATGATTCAGATTGAAGACGTCTGACCAGCAGATGCCACAGAGATTAATGAGAGCTGAAGTTCACGTCCACTCTACAAGACAAAGAGCATCAGGACTCTCTCATGACCTCTAGGATGTGAGGTCACAGTCTGTCGCTGGAGACAGAGGGGCGGAGCTGATGTTCTCCTCTGTTTCCTGCTGAAGATGCTCCGCTGTTCAACACAGCTGCTGTGTGAGACTTTCTCATTCAACAAAGAGACCAACCCCCCCAAACCAAAGTGTTTTTAAAAGTACTCATGCAAATGAGAAGTTAATGTTGTCTGGTGTGGTTTCATTCACTTGAGGAAAACACAGACACGACTGTGTGTGGAGATCACATCATGTGTTCCTGTGGCGAAGACTCTTTTGACCTCGCCAACTCTGCAAAAAATGAATTTGTTACTTTACATTGTTGTCTTGTTTTCCATTCAAAACATTCTTAAATCATGAGACCATTTCTTGAGAAACAGAACGACTTCAGATAATGTTTGTTATTGTAAGAAAAATGATGTACTTCAAAGTGAATAACAGAATGATTCAAGTTTATTTTTTATACCTCACTGGCAGGTGGCTTTTCTAGTTTATAGATGAAGTGATTATTTTCTCCCCAAATCAAGACTTCATATCGTTCTAATAAAACAAAAGACTTCCCCTTTGATTTGGTCATTTTGCTTCTTAAGTGTTTCGATTAAGAATGTTTAGTTCTTTTGTGCTGGAAACCAAGACAACAATAGTAAGAAAGATATTTTTGTCTGAAATGTCTACGGATAAACTGAAATCACATTAATGTGCAGTAGTAGAGTAATGTAAATGATTTTATGATGGAAGAATGTGTTGAGAAATGTTCAGATTGTTGCAGTAAGAACCATTAGATTAAGGAAATGTTATCAAGCCAAGAAACATGAGAATATATGTCAGAGAAGTGTAGATGACGTGTAGTTGACATGTAGTGGACGTGAGGTGGAATTTTGTGCGATGTTAGGTGTGATGTTGTCTAGGACGTTGTGCGATTTTAGGTGGGGTGTGGATTGGGCAGACGGTCAGCTGTCGCTGGTCCAGACACCAGACGTCACCCAGAAGTTTCAATTTTACAGAGGAGTTTGTGTTTTCAAGTTCAAGAGCAAGTGAAGTGTTTTGTTGTGTGTTTGGCAGCTGAGGGGGGGCGGTGGTTTTGAGGGATGCTGTGGCATGGGAAAGTCACCCTCACACTCCTGTGAAAGAGATGCGGGGCAGACGGAGGGAGGGAGGGGCAGATGGCTCTTCAGACACGGGCAGGAATGATGGGGCTGTTACAGAGGGTGGGGTGTTATTGTGTGAATGAGGCATCAATCTCTCTTGAGAAAGTCAAGTTTAAGTTCGACAGAGCTCAACAATACCAGAGAAACACAAACCAAACACTTACAAACGCACAACATCTCATGGAGTTCAAGTTAATGATGCCAATGAATTCAGTAAAGTTGTTCACTTCACAGCATCATTATTAGTGTGTGTGTGTGTGTGTGTGTGTGTATGTGTGATGTATTAACATGTAACAGAGCTGATTGTGACACACCGTTTTCCTCCAGTTTCATCATCTCTCCTGATGCATCATCATCTTCATCATCCTCCTCATCCTCATCACTGGTAATCCTGATGTTCTCTCACATCATTCACCGTGTCTGTGTTCCACATGATGGTTTTCTGAGCACCTCTGTTCTCCAGGTGTGAGCGGAGCTTCAGAATTATCCTTCATCAAAGAACCCAGTGATGTCATCGCTGTGAGGGACCGCCCCCTCATGCTAGACTGTCAGGTAGAAGGGGAGGGGCCTATCATGATCACCTGGAGACGGAATGGTGTACCTATACCTCTGGGAGTGAGAGCGCTGGTGTCGGAGAACGGCACTCTCTTGATTCCCAACTTTCAGAAGCGACGGGGCAGCGACCAGAGCGATGCCGGCGAGTACGACTGCTCCGCACAGAACCGATACGGCCTGATCATCAGCCGCAAGGCACACGTACAGCTCGCATGTGAGTCACCTGTCATCTCCATCATATCTCAAATGTGTCTCCGAAATGAAACACGGAGCGATCATTTCTCACCGGTGTCTCTCGCTCAGCTCTCCCAAAGTTTCACACGCACCCGGAGTCTGTAAGTGTGGATGAAGGAGGCGTCGCTCGGTTTCACTGCGCTGTGAGCGGCGTTCCTGAAGCCAACATCAGCTGGGAGAGGAACGGAACGGCCATAAACAAGGATGATAACAGGTGAAACACACACACACACACCTGCTCTCAGGTTTCTCATTGTGTGTCAGTATTTGTTGTTGTGATTCATCATGATGTGATGTGGTGTTGTGTGTTGTCGTGTTATTGTGATTTTGTGTTAATGTTTTGTGGTCAGGTACACACTTCTGCCCAATGGTATTCTTCACATCACAGGAGTGCGTCAGTCTGACAGCGGTGTGTATCGTTGTATGGCTTCAAACATGGCAAACACACGCTACAGTCATGAAGCCCAGCTGTCTGTCACAGGTATAGATCAACACCGTCTGTCTGTCTGTCTGTCTGTCAGAATGAACCTCTCACATGATCATGTGTGTGTGTGTGTGTGTGTGTGTGTGTCAGTGGCAGGTAATGGTCTGTATAAGGATCCGGTCATTCTCTCTGGACCTCAGAATCTCACTCTGAATGTCCATCAGACGGCTATACTGGAGTGCATCGCCACCGGTAACCCTCGACCCATCGTGTCCTGGAGCAGACTGGGTAACATCTCACACGCTGACCTCACTGTACTCATGGTACAGAGCTAAACCTGTGACGGGACTAACACTGTCTGTGTGTGTGTGTCAGACGGACGCTCTATAGGTGTGGAGGGCATCGAGGTGTTGGGCACAGGCAATCTCATCATCTCAGACGTGTCTCTACAGCATTCTGGTGTCTATGTGTGTTCTGCTAACAGACCCGGAACCAGAATGAGAAGAACTGCACTGGGCCGACTGGTGGTGCAAGGTACACACACACACTCACACACTGAGTTTACTGGATATCTACATGAACCTGCAGTGCGTGTGTGTGTGTGTTTGTGTTTGTGCGAGAGAGAGAGAGAGAGAGAGAGGACCATGTGGTCTGATGATTCGGTCTGATGCATCTGGTCTGATTCTGACAAACACACTTTACCCCAGTGAGATGAAGAGCATTGAGCAGAAGGAACAAACCTTGGGCTCATACTGAGAGAGAATGCTTTATAAACTCAAACCTGACTGTGAGATTATATGTCAAGTCCTGTCATGACAACAGGACAACCAGCGCAACAAAGAAAACACACAAACTGATCGAGATCGTTTATTCATACTTTCATATTTCTGTTCAGAGAGATGTTTTACAGATGAACAACACTGATCTTTACTGTGGCTGAGACAGGAGAATAATGAAGGAGAAGGGGGAGGAATAATAGTGTGTGTGTGAGACCTCTGACCTGCGGTGTGTGTGTGTGTGTGTGTGTGTGTGTGTCTGTGTGTCTGTGTGTGTTGAAGAGGGGGGTGGTTAAAACAGAAGCAGCTGCTTTATGTTCTGAACTCACTGTTTACAACAAACAAACGATTGATACGTGTGTGTGTGTGTGTGTGTGTGTGTGTGTGTGTGTGTGTGTGTGTGTGTGTGTGTGTGTGTTGTGTGCGTGCGTGTTTGTGTGTGAAACACTGCAGAAATATCTGATTGTTTGAATAAGGGCTGCACAATATTAAAAACATTACACATGGACTTGTTACAATATGTGACATATGGTGTGTGATTATTGATCATGTTCCACACATCACACACACACTCTCTGTTATCTGCGTGAAGCTGAAACTCTCCTCTCTCACTCACACTCACTCACTCACACTCACTCACTCACTCACTCACTCACTCACTCTCTCTGTGTCTCTCTCTCTCTCTGTCTCTCTCTCACTCACTCACTCACTCACTCACTCACTCACTCTCTCTGTGTCTCTCTCTCTCTCTGTGTCTCTCTCTCTCTCTGTGTCTCTCTCTCTCTCTGTGTCTCTCTCTCTCACTCACTCACTCACTCACTCACTCACTCACTCACTCTCTGTGTCTCTCTCTCTCTCTGTCTCTCTCTCTCTCACTCACTCACTCACTCACTCTCTGTGTCTCTCTCTCTCTCTGTGTCTCTCTCTCTCTCTGTGTCTCTCTCTCTCTCTGTGTCTCTCTCTCTCTCTGTGCGGTGCAGAGTGGTGTGAGTGGATCTTGATTACTTTCCTTTATTTCCTATTAATTCTTTCTCAAATCTTACCGTTGTATTTTCTGGGGCCGCGTGCTGTCCATTTTTGGAAGTATGACGGCCCAGCGGGTGCAAGGTTTGTCCAAACTCACGCGGCGTCATGCAGTTAAGGTGGCGACTGCAGTGAGTGTGGAGGATTGTTGTTTAGCTGTGGGAGAAATAGTGGGGCACTCAGCAATCTTATCTGCGTCAAGAATGAACAATGCAATGGTGTTTTTTTTGGAAAGTGAAGAGAAAGCGATTGATTTGGTAGAAAGAGGGATTGTAATAGAAGGGGAGTTCGTGTCAGTTCTCCCACTTTCTTTACCTGCCAAAAAAGTAACTTTATCAAATGTGCCACCTTTTGTGAGCGATGAGATTCTATCGCAAGCTTTGTCACGTTATGGAAAACTGGCGTCACCAATAAAAAAGATGCCAATCAGTAGCAAATCACCTTTATTGAAACATATAGTTTCCTTTAGGCGTTTTGTCTATATGGTAATTCCAGATGACGTGGATTTAGATTTGACATGTGGCGAACCACAAGTATTATGTTTATTATGAGACATTCACCAGGGTACTGTACCTTTAAGGGAGGGAGGAGTCAAGTTTGTGTTGTTCCGGTTTTTACGTGTGTGGTTGTTTTGATCTCACTCGCTGTTCGGCGCGAGATATATTAAAGTGGATATTAAACGGACTCGACGCATCTTCGTCTCTTGTCTCCTCGTTTCTTGTTCTCCACAATTGGTGACCCCGACGCGTGTTGGATACGTCTGACTTATGTCACAACACGAAGGTATTGAAAATGCGGCTGCTAGCGGCGCTGCTAGCGGCGCTGCTAACGTTGGTGCTACCTGCGCCGCCACCGTAAAATTACCGGACTTTTGGCAGCACAACCCACGGCCGTGGTTTCAGCATATCGAGGCTCAGTTTCAGCTGAGAGGAATAACGCAGGACGTTACGAAATATTTCCACGTGGTAGCAGCACTGGATGCCTCGACCACAGCCAGGGCTATGGCGCTGTTAGAGGCTCCTCCGGTTGACCAAAAATACGACGCACTTAAAACATTCCTCTTGAAACTTTTTGAACTGTCGGAGCTGGAGAAAGCAGACCGCCTGCTGTCTCTGAACGGCCTTGGCGACAGCAAGCCGTCCGAGTTAATGGAGAGGATGCTAGCTGTACTGGGCGCCGCGGATCCTTCTTTCCTTTTTGCCCACATTTTTCTGCGGCAGCTCCCAGTACCTGTGCGCACCGCGCTGGCCAGTTCCAGCCTCCCTTCCTCGAGAGACTACCGGGCGCTGGCTGTGGAGGCAGACAGGATTTTTCTGGCCAACCGGCAGCAGTTTGTCCATGCACTGTTGCCTCCCCAGCACGCCGCTGCCCCGTTTGGCCCCACGGAGGATGACCTGGACACTGCAGCTGCCGTGACGGCCCGCCGACAGCGTGAGGACGGTTGGTGTTATTACCATTCCAGGTTTGGGGCCAAGGCCAAGCAGTGTCGCCAACCTTGCAGTTTCAGAGCCCAGGGAAAAGCCAGGGCTGGCGCTCATTAACAGCTATGGGCGCTGGCCGTGACTGCAAGCTGTTATTCATCACTGACACCTTGTCTGGCCGGCGGCTGCTGGTTGATTCTGGGGCTCAACGCAGCATCCTGCCGGCGACAGCTGTGGACACTATGGTTGGCGGGCACGGCCCCCCAATGGACGCTGCCAACGGCACACCCATTCGTACCTATGGTACAAGGTATGTGGAAGTGTGTTTCGGCGGGCGGCGTTTCGGCTGGGATTTTGTAATGGCCGCCGTGTCTACGTCTCTCCTGGGGGCAGATTTCCTTTGCGCTTACAGTCTGTTGGTGGATGTTACAAACTGCCGCCTAATCGACGCCCTGTCTTTTGCTTCATACCCCTGCACGCTTGGAGGGGTGGGGGCGCTTTGTCTGTCGAACACGCTTGCTACCGGGGACTTGTATCAACGCCTGCTATCTGAGTTCCCTGATATCACCACGCCCACTTTTTCATCGGCGGTGGCTAAGCATGGCGTGGAGCACTACATCACCACGGTTGGCCCCCCAGTCTATGCACGGGCCCGGCGCCTCGACTCAGCCAAGCTTGCGATCGCCAGGGAGGAGTTCGCTACCATGGAGCACCTCGGCATCGTGCGCCGCTCTAACAGCCCGTGGGCCTCCCCCCTACACATGGTGACCAAGGCTGATGGCGGTTGGCGTCCCTGTGGTGATTTCCGTCGCCTGAACAACGCCACCACTCCCGACCGGTACCCAGTGCCGCACATACAGGACTTCTCCGCTCACCTAGCTGGTGCCACCATCTTTTCCAAGGTGGACCTTGTGCGCGGTTACCACCAGGTGCCTGTCCATCCACAGGATGTCCCAAAGACAGCAGTCATCACACCCTTTGGCCTTTTTGAATTCCTTCGGATGCCTTTCGGCCTCAAGGGCGCAGCGCAGACGTTTCAGCGCCTCATGGACTCTGTGTTGAGGGACATGCCTTTCTTATTTGTTTACTTGGACGACATTCTCGTGGCCAGCGCGTCTGCAGACGCCCACCTGACGCATCTCAGGCAGCTATTCGGCCGACTCAATGAGCATGGTCTCATCCTCAACCCGGCTAAGTGTGAGTTTGGCCGGTCATCCATTACTTTCCTCGGCCACCACGTCACCCCGAAAGGGGCCGTTCCCCTCCCTGCCAAGGTGGACACCATCGCCAGTTTCCCACGTCCACGGACTGTGAAGTCCTTGCAGGAGTTTCTGGGTATGGTGAACTTCTACAACCGTTTCCTTCCCCATGCGGCTCAACTCATGCGACCCTTATACGGCGCCTTGCGGGGTTGGAGGCCGGCGGACGTGTTGGATTGGTCCCCAGAGATGACTCATGCCTTTGATGCTGCCAAAACCGCCCTGGCCAACGCTGCTCTGCTGGCGCACCCGTCTCCGAACGCCCCTGTTGCTCTTACTTCGGACGCTTCTGATTACGCCGTGGGGGCTGTCTGTGAACAGTGGGTGGGTGGAGCCTGGCAGCCGCTGGCCTTTTTCAGCAGGAAGCTCCGTGACAACGAGAGGAAATACAGCACCTTTGACAGGGAGCTCCTGGGTCTTTTCCTCGCCACCCGTCATTTCCGTTTCTTGTTAGAGGGCCGGCGTTTCACTGCTTTCGTTGACCACAAACCGCTGACGTTTGCAATGGCGAAGTCTTCGGAACCATGGTCTGGTCGACAGCAGCGTCAGCTCTCTGCCATCTCCGAATTTACCACTGACATTCAGCATGTAGCCGGTAAAGACAATTTCGTTGCAGACTGCCTTTCCCGGGCTGTTGCTGGGTCCGTCCATTTAGGCCTTGACTACGCTACGATGGCTGTGGATCAGACCACGGACGCTGAGGTGCAAGCCTACAGGACGGCCCCCACGGCGTTGCTCATGGAGGATGTGGTTTTTGACACGGCCAACGCTACACTCCTCTGCGATGTCTCCACTGGACAACCGCGCCCTATGGTACCTGCTGGATGGAGGCGTAAGGTTTTTGACACCATCCACAGCCTTTCCCACCCAGGGGTGAAGGCCTCTACAAAGCTGGTGGGGGCCAAGTTTGTCTGGCCAGGCCTGCGGAGGGACGTCAGGGCCTGGGCGGCTGCCTGCGTGGCGTGCCAGCGAGCAAAGGTGACCCGGCATACCAAGGCCCCTTTGGCACCGTTCAAAGTGCCAGAGAGACGTTTTGATCATGTGAATGTGGATCTGGTGGGCCCACTCCCCCCCTCCCGTGGTTACACCTACCTCCTCACCATGGTGGACAGGACCACCAGATGGCCTGAAGTGGTTCCCCTGTCTTCAATTACTTCAGCTGATGTGGCCCGGGCATTCATTATGGCTTGGGTGGCCCGTTTTGGCACACCATCCGACCTCTCCTCGGACCGAGGTCCACAGTTCACATCGGAGCTTTGGACTGCGGTCGCTGAGGTCCTGGGGGTGAAGGTCCACCGTACCACGGCCTATAACCCACAGAGCAATGGACTTTGTGAGCGGTTTCATCGCGACATGAAGGCCGCGCTAAGGGCCAGCCTTACGAGCTGCGACTGGGCTGATCGCCTCCCATGGGTCATGCTTGGCCTTCGCTCTGCGCCAAAAGAAGATCTTCAAGCCTCATCGGCCGAGCTTGTGTACGGACAGCCTTTGCGCGTTCCGGGGGAATTTCTTCCTGATGCCGCGGCCCGGTGGTCGGTGGCCTCTCATCGTGCTGGGGCCCGGGACATTGCTGATGCTTTTGTTCCCATTCCCACATCTCACCATGGCCTCCCAAAGTCCTACGTGCCCAAGGATTTACTGTCGGCCAAGTATGTTTTCATCCGCCACGATGGCCATCGTACCCCGCTGCAGCCCCCCTACGATGGACCCTTCCGTGTCCTGGTGGGGGGGTCTAAGAACTTCGTTGTGGATATGGGGGGCAGGCCTGAGCGGGTGGCGATAGACCGTCTCAAGGCTGCTCATCTTGATATTGGTGCACCACTTCAGCTTGCCCAGCCCCCACGGCGAGGGCGCCCCCCTTCGGCAGCCTCGGCCCCTGCCCTGCCCCTGGCCCTTCGTCCTTCTCCTGTTAAGCGAAGCCGTTATGGCCGCCTTATTCGCCCTACTGTACGTTGACTTTCCTAAAAACTGTCAAATCTGTTCTGTTTTGTTATTATGTATAGAGTCCTATGTTTTATTAAGGGTGAATTCTGGGGGGGCCTGTGTGGCGAACCACAAGTATTATGTTTATTATGAGACATTCACCAGGGTACTGTACCTTTAAGGGAGGGAGGAGTCAAGTTTGTGTTGTTCCGGTTTTTACGTGTGTGGTTGTTTTGATCTCACTCGCTGTTCGGCGCGAGATATATTAAAGTGGATATTAAACGGACTCGACGCATCTTCGTCTCTTGTCTCCTCGTTTCTTGTTCTCCACAGACACTTAATTTCCGGATTGATGATTTCAGCTACACGATTTTTTTTACCACTGGGAAGGGTAAATGCTTTGGATGCGGAAAAATGGGACATTTGATAAGAAATTGTCCCGATAAAAGTATGGAGGAGAAGGGTAGTGATAAAAATAGTGTAAATAATGATGTGGTGCAGGATGAAGCAGTTTCGACTGTGATAGAGGCAAATGACGACATTCTGGAGGAGATTGAGTCTGTTCCTGTCTCATCTCGAACGGGGCAAATTGATCCAATTCTTAAGGAAATCGGAAATGATTCTAGTGATTCATTGAGTATGGTTTCTTTCTCAGATAAACAAAAAGAGATGACAAATGATGAAATATCTAAAGTGTCTGTAAATGAAACTGGTGAGGAGGCACAGTTAGAAATGGGCGAAGAGGAACAGTTTTTCAAAGTTCCGTTTAAGAGGAAAATGCAAAACATACCGTTGGATGCAAAAATAAGTAAAATCGCTGAGTCACAACATTATGAAATGCAAGAAACAGAGAGTGACAGTGACTCTTCAGAATGTAGTTTGGGTCTCTCACAAAGTGAATCTATAGCCCGTAGTTATGAACTTGAAGACTTTAGACTTTTTCTTAAGACATCAAAAAACAAGAGAGGAATGAAGGTGCAAGATTATTTTCCTGATCTGAGGCAATTTGTTGATAAGGCAAAAATTTTGACGGCAAGGGATTGCTTTGTCAACAAAGAAGTTTATAGATTAAGAAAGATTGTGGGAAAGGTCAATAGTGCCTTAAAAAATGATGCTGTTTGATATGGAAATAAGCTATTGTCATAGGAAGTGTATTTTCTTTCTTTTTTTATTTATAATGAATGAAGTGCATTTTGCTACTATGAATGTTAATGGCGCAAGGAATTTTAAAAAAAGAGCTCAAATATTTGAGGAAATAGAACAGAAAAATATAGATATTGCTTTTTTACAAGAGACGCATAGTAGTTTGGATAATGTTGTTGATTGGATGAAAGAATTTAACGGGTTGTCTGTTTTAAGTCATAATTCTACTTTGAGTGGCGGAGTTGCCATTTTGTTTGGTAGGAATTTTAAACCACATTCGTTTGATGTAAATTTACATTTACATTTAGTCATTTAGCAGACGCTTTTATCCAAAGCGACTTACATTTGGGGTAGGCAATGGAAGCAATTGGGACAGCATAAGTACAACAAAAGCATAAGTGCAATCAAAAAAAAAAGAGGATTGGGTCTCATATAACCTAACACAGTATACAGAACCATTCATTCATTCATTCATTCATTCATTTTTTTTTTCTTTTTTTTTTAATAAAGAGTAGAGAAGAAAATAGAGTCAGAACAGATCAGTCAGATGCAGACGGAAGAGATGCGTTTTCAGACGTTTCTTAAAGATGGCTACAGAATCTGCAGATCTTGTAGCAGCAGGTAGATCGTTCCACATAGGTGGAACAGATCCGGAGAAGGTGCGCGAGAGAGATTTTTTACCTTTTTGGGATGGAAGACACTGTTCGTTTGCAGAGCGTAGGCATCTGGCGGGTACGTATGTCTGGAGTAGCGAGTGAAGATAAGGTGGTGCCGAACCAGTGGTGGTCTTGTAGGCCAGGAGCAGAGTCTTAAATTTGATTCGAGCAACTACAAGGAGCCAATGTAGCTTAATGAATAGAGGAGTGACGTGTGCTCTCTTCGGTTCATTAAAGATAACTCTTGCCGCAGCATTCTGGATCATCTGTAGAGGTTTGGTTGTGCAAGCTGGAAGTCCACCAAGTAGCGCATTGCAGTAGTCCAGTCTGGACAGGACCAGAGCCTGTACTAGGACTTGCGTAGCATGCTCTGATAGGAAGGGTCTAATTTTCCTAATATTGTAGAGAATGAATCTACAGGACCTGGCGGTGCTGGCAACTTGATCTGTGAAGTTAAGCTGATCATCGATCACCACTCCCAGGTTTCTTGCCTTTCTGGAAGATGTGATGGTTGATGAGCCCAGTTGAATGGAGAGGCTGTGATGAGTCTTCGTATCGGCCGGGATTACAAGCAGTTCTGTTTTTAAAAGGTTCAGCTGCAGGTGATGGTCATTCATCCAGAGCGAGATGTCGGCTAGGCAAGCTGAGATGCGTGCAGAAACCGTCGGATCGTCTGGGCGAAAAGAAAGGTAGAGCTGTGTATCATCCGCATAGCAGTGATAGGAAAAGCCACGTTTCCGGATGACAGAGCCTAGGGATGACATGTATACAGAGAATAGCAACGGACCAAGCACTGAGCCCTGAGGCACACCTGTGTCGAGATGATGGGACTCAGACACCTCACCTCTCCAAGATACTCTAAAGGACCTACCCGAGAGGTACGACCTGAACCATTGTAGCACCATTCCGGAGACCCCCATAGTCTTGAGGGTGGACAGGAGGATGTGATGGTTAACGGTGTCAAAGGCGGCAGATAGGTCCAGTAGGATGAGAACAGATGAGTTAGAGGAAGCTCTTTCCAAATGAAGTTATAAAAGGTAGACTTTTAAAAGTCAGAGCTATTTATGAAAACTTTGTTTTTGTTTTTATTTGCATCTACGCTCCAACTGCACCGGTAGAAAGATTAGTGTTTCTAGACACCCTTGGCTCAACCTTACAAAATTGTTGTACTGAAGAGTTTTTGTTTGTAGGGGGTGATTTTAACTGCACTGAACTTGACATAGACAGAAATCATGTTGAACCTCATATGGCTTCACGTAAATGTTTAAATCACTTTACTAGAAAATATGACTTATGTGATGTTTGGAGAACTATGAATGGAAATGAGAGACAGTACACATGGGCTCATAGAAATGATAATTATTTATCTTTAGCGAGACTAGACAGGTTCTATGTTTTTAAGCACAATTTGAATATGTTTAGTAAATGTGATGTTATACCTTTACCATTTACTGATCATAATATGGTGAAATGTTCATTTATTTTAAATTCAGTGAAACCTAAAAGTGCTTATTGGCATTTCAATACACATCTGCTTAATGATAAATTTTTTAGGGAGTCCTTTACGTTCTTTTGGAAAGGTTTTAAGGAAAAAAAGTCATATTTTAAATCCATACAGCAATGGTGGGATTATGGAAAGGTTCAAATAAAACAATTTACACAGCAATACACTCTAAATGTCACAAAAGAATTATCTCGGTCATTAAAAGAGTTAGAAAAACAAATAATGGAGTTGCAGAAATTGACGGAGACTTCAGGTGATATCAAGTTTTTGGAAGACTTATTAAGGAAGAAAGCTGAATTTAAAGACCTGCTAGATCATAAAGCACAAGGGGCTTTGGTACGGGCAAAATTTTTGAATATTGATCAGATGGATACACCTTCTAAATATTTCTTTGGTCATGAAAGGAAAAATGGACAAAAACGTACACTTCATGCCTTACGTTCTGAGGATGGAACTTTGCTTTCAAATCCTAAGGAGATTCGTAAAGTGGCAAGTCAGTTTTATCAGTCCCTGTATAGAAGTGAGCTAGAGCTAGTAGATGGGGGAAAAAATGGTTTCCTACAAGATCTACCAAAAATATCAGAGGATTCTAACAAAGAACTAGAAAGGGCCCTAACCCTAGGAGAACTTCATAATGCGCTCCAGGGTATGAAGTCTGGAAAAACTCTGGGTATGGATGGGATTCCGGTAGATTTTTTAAAATCATTTTGGCATGAGATAGGAGTTGACCTGCTGGAGGTGTTCAATGACAGCATACAGAAGGGTGAGTTGCCTTTGAGCTGCCGAAGAGCAGTAGTTACCCTTCTCCCAAAAAAAGGAGATCTTACTGAGATCAAAAATTGGAGGCCGGTCTCACTTTTATGCTGTGACAGTAAAGTCTTTTCGAAAACATTGGCAATTAGATTGGCCAAGGTAATGGGACAGGTGATCCATCCAGATCAATCTTATTGTATGCCTGGCAGATCGATATTTGATAACATCTCCTTAATTAGAGATGTTATACAGGCTTCCAGAGTACTTGATGTTAAATGCGGTTTGTTATCATTGGATCAAGAGAAAGCATTTGATCGGGTGGAGCACTCCTATTTGTGGAATACTTTGGAAGCTTTTGGTTTCCCAAAAAAAATTCTACGTATAGTAAAAATTCTTTATAGTGACATTGAGAGTTTGATTAAAATTAATGGTGGTTTATGCGCTCCATTCAAGGTTAAAAGAGGAATTAGACAGGGCTGTGCATTATCAGGAATGTTGTATTCACTTGCTATCGAACCTCTACTCCAAAAGATTAGAAAACGTCTGGAGGGTTTAAAAGCACCATTTTGTGATTTAAATCTTTGTTTATCAGCATATGCAGATGACGTTGTAATAATAATAAACAACCAAGATGATGTAAATGTTGTAGTAAAGATAATAGAGGAATTTGGAAAATGGTCCTCAGCAAGGGTTAATTGGAGAAAAAGTGATGCTTTGCTATTAGGAGTTTGGAATGAGGTAAAACCAACTCTGCCTGAAGGTTTAGTTTGGAGTAGAGGGGGTATAAAATATCTTGGAGTGTTTTTGGGGGATGACAGTGTTGTACAAAAAAATTGGGATGGAATGTTACAAAAAGTAAGAGGTCGTTTAGACAAATGGAAATGCCTTATACCAAATTTGTCTTACAGGGGTAGAACACTTATTGTCAATAATCTGGTTGCTTCACTTTTATGGCACAGACTGGCATGTACTGACCCTCCTGCAAAGATGTTGGCTGAAATTAAAGCAATCTTTGTAAATTTCTTTTGGGACAAACTTCACTGGATACCACAGAGTATTTTGTATCTACCGACAAGATTCAAGATTCAAAGGAGCTTTATTGGCATGATAAAAGAAAATGTACATTGCCAAAGCACAAGATTAAAAATCTCTCTCTCTGTCTCTGTCTCTCTCTCTCAGCTCCCCCAGAGTTTCTGCAGTGGCCTCAGTCGGTGTCTAAAGCGATGGGCAGCAGTGCTGTGTTCACATGTCAGGCACAAGGCGTTCCAGAGCCGCATCTCATCTGGCTGAAGAACGGCAAGATTCTCACACCCGGAGGCAACGTCAAACTCACCAACAACAACAGGTGAACGTTCATGCTTCATATATAGATTTATTTATGAAGACACACATACTCTCTCTTGTGTTGGTGTTAAATGTCATGTGATGTTGTGTTTAGTACGCTGGCGGTGACGCGCATCACAGCGCAGGATGAGGCGATCTATCAGTGTATAGCAGAGAACAGCGCAGGAACTAACCAGGCCAGCGCCAGACTCGCCGTCTCTCGCTCTGATGATCTCCCAGAAGCCCCGCAGGACCTCACGGCCACACCGCTGTCCACAACCTCACTACTGATCCGCTGGAACCAGCCCGAACCTCACGTCAGCGACAGGATCATCGGATACGTGCTCCACATCCGCAAGCTGGGCGGTGAGACTGACAGACAGACAAACAGACAGACAGATGGTTTGATTGTTTTCTGCTGTGAGATTTGAAGGAAAGTGTTGATGATGTTTGTGTTCTTCAGATCCTGACAGCGGTGAACTTCAGGAGGCCGTAACTAAAGACACATTTCAACATGAATTGAATAACCTGGAGCCCGCCACCACATTCTCCATCTATGTGAAGGCATATTCACCTCAGGGAGCCAGTCAGCAGTCTCCCACCATCATCACCACAACACTGGGAGGAGGTGAGAGCTGTTTCCACTTCATCACACATGATCTACAGATGTTTAAAAACTGAACCCATGACATCACACAGTACAAACATGCTCATTTCAAAAACACTTTTTATGAGGAAATATGGATCAAAAATGATCTTAAACACACATCATCTGTGAGCAAATGAGCAGGGAATTCACTCATGTGCTTTCAAATGTCTGAAGTTCAAACACACACTTCTGGAATTGATATGAAAGTGTCTTTGTTCACTCCCACAGTTCCCAGTATGCCCAGTTTCTTCACGAAGGTTCTGAACAGCACAGCCATGCAGGTGTTCTGGGATCTGCCCAGTAAAGCCGGTCGAGTGGAGGGATATAAACTCTCTCAACGCATGATAACACAACAAGAGACCACAACTGAAGAGCGTTTCCCCAGCCATATCAACACACACACCTTCTCTAACCTCGGTCAGTCAACACACACACATCAACACAAAAACACACACACCAAATGTCAACACACACACATCAACACTCACACACACAAACACACACATCAAAACACACACCAACTCTAACCTCAGTCAGTCAACACACACACAAACACACACACCATCTCTAACCTTGGTCAGTCAACACACACACACACACACACACACACAGACAAACACACATCAACACACAGACACACACGTAGGCAGACAGACCGACAGACAGGTGAGGGTCTCACTGGGTTGTGTTTTGTGTGTTTTGTCGTGACAGAACCTGCAGCCGTGTATGAGATCCAGCTCACAGCCTTTAATGGAAATGGTGACAGCATCAGCAACAAACGGCTCGTCTCATTGGCTGAGACCGAAAAGAGCAGGAAAGATGCAGCAGGTGATTGAACAGTGAACACAACACAAAAACACATGACAAGAGAATACACAATGCACATCTGTTCTACTCTACTACTGCCCTCATAATCACTCAAAGCACTCTGTAAGAAGTGTGTAGTGTGCAGGAAGACTCTGCTGTCTCTAACACAACTGTGTGTGTGTGTGTGTGTCAGGTGAGGGTTTGTGTGACTGTCGTCAGGACTCTGATTCTTCAGTCACAGGGATCGTGGTTGGCATTCACATCGGTGTGGCCTGTATTATATTCTGTGCTCTCTTCCTCATGTTTGGATATCGTCACAGGTACGTCTGCCCACAACTGATCTCACTCAACTCTTTCTTCACACATTCTAAAGTGTGTGTGTTTGTGTGTAGTTTCTTCTGTCATAAGGGTTCTCTGGGCAGCTGGAGTCTCTCTGGAGGACAAACTGATTCACACAGACGCTCCACCACTAAAGAGACCACCGTCTGTACTGCTGACGCTGTTGAGCTCATGACACAGGTGAGACACGCACACGCACAAACCGAGATGTTGTGTTGTTGCACTGTATGTTCAAAAATTCTGTGTTGATCTCTCTCAGGGCGTGTCAGCGGGACATCAGGCAGGTCACAGTCAGTGTCGGGTCATGATTGAACCTCAATGCCCAGCGGGCACCAGCACGGGCGAGAGCAATGGAACAGGGTGAAGAGACCTCCATCCCCATCATCCCCCTGGGCTGCACACACACACACACGCACAGTGATGCTGCGGGAGATTCAGGACACAGTCACAACATTTACTTGGCTAATAAGTAATAAGACTGACAGCGAAAGAAACCTATTGAAATGAACCCTCTCATACCAATCTAGACTTCAAACTTTTATCTAGAGATCAACTCGATGACAGACACCGTGCACTCGTGCAAAAGGTTTTTGAGAGAATATTTATAGATCAGAACAGATATGAGCTCATTTTTGATGCCTTAAAATACTGTATAGATAGGCAGCTCGCCGGGCTTTGAGAGAGAGAGAGAGAGAGAGAGAGTGAGACAGACTGACATAGGCAGAGAGAGCTACTTTCTGCTAGAGAGCCATTAGAGATGTTCCTCAACACATTTTGTGGATGTTTACCCTGTGTGAGTGTGTGTTTGTGCAGCCTCAGACCCCGCCCCCTTTCCTTAAACCCCTTCACCAAAACATCCAAAGACCCTCGACTGTCCCGTCCTGCTGCTGATGAAGCCTCTACCTCAAACCGAATACACAGTGACGGGATCCTCTGTGTGGACTGTTGAAGAATTCTTTCAGCGTTTGGTCTGGTGACTGAAGCTTGTTCTCTGTGTCTCATGCGCTCTGTGAAGAGAAGGACATCCAAAGAACTTGTGCTTCTCTTTTCACTCCACAATGTTTTCTTTCCTTCATGTACGCCGACCATAAACCAAAGCTAAACTCTCCCCGCAGTCAACAACACCACCACACACCTTCTGTTCTAGAAGACTAACAAAGCTTAAATGTCAGAGATATTTTCATATGATATTATACCAAATGAGCAAATAGCGGTTAGTTGTTAGTGTTGTGAAAACCAAATACCTCGTAAGTGTTTCACATGAACACACCTGATGCCAGTTCTCATGTTGTGTTTGTATTTGTGTGTGTTTTATGGTTTAACATACACACACACACACACACAAGATCGAGTCATCTTACCAAAATAACGTTTGTAGGATTCACATGAAAAGTCTTTAAACGTTTAGGACTCTGATTCTTGTTGAACAAAGAGATGAAACAAAACAACAAGATTAGAAAACTGAGGGCAAATTTTTAAACGAAAGCGTGAAAGTCGTCTGTTCTCTTGGAGAACTTTTCCTTCATGAAGTTTCCCACTGATGAAAGATAATTTTTCTCTTATTTTGGGAAGTTTTGCCAAAACAGAGTTTTATAATGTTATTTGTATTGTCGTGTTTTAATTCAGCTTTTAATTCCTTTCATTTTTTCAGTCTTTCTGTAGAATGTAGTTTGAGAATTGAAAAGCAATAGAATGTTGAACAGGCGTTTCCAAAAGTGTCATTTTAGTGTTCGTTGATGATGTAAAGACTTCACTTTAAACTCGACATTAAAATACCTCGACTCAGTTTGCTGCTTCACCTGATGAGATCTGAACTTTATCTTTTTTACGCAGTATTTTTGCCTTGTTTTACAATACAAATACCTGAACATTCTTAAATCAAAATACCTTTATTTTTCTTAACGTCATTTTGCTGATTTAAGAATGTTTTGACGTGTCTCAACATGTCTATTGTTTAGAAGAGATTGTCTTATTTAGTCAAATAGATTGAATAGTTGATTCAAATGCTTGTACCAATGAGAAAAGTGACGCTTTAACTTTTGTATTTTTCTTTTCTCTTAAACTGTCCGAACCAAACGCTGGTGTAGCTTTAACCTGCTGTTATTCTGCTACACTAGCTGCTCAGAATCTCACATCATCATCGTCTTCATCACTTGATATTAAAGATAGATTTCTGTTCTGATGTGAAACGAGTTTTATTCTCCTGATGAAATGTGTTTGTCAGATTCTGGGCTGTGATTTTCTTCTCTGTTTGTTAGTTGCTCATATTGAAACTTATGTGCCAAATAAAACAGCGTTAAGTAGAAACACCACAGGATTCTTTCTTTATTATTCTACTGGAATGTAATGAATCCGAACACACTGTTTCCCATGATGCAAAGCGTCTGAAGGTCAGTTTGAGATGATCTGTTTCCTCAGTATGAACTAACATGAACACGTTTGTCTTGTGTGTGAAACACATCATGTGAGTTTTATTAGAGAAACTTGATGATCTGCATATACTGCATACTTCACAATACTCTAGTTTACTTCAAAGCCGTGATATTGAACATCTGCTATAGTGAGATTGAGAAACATCAGTTTACTATAGTAACTATTAGCGTGAACTACTGTATTTCCTCACGTGAGCTGTTTAACATGAGTGTGTACACTGAAAATATGAAATCATTGAATGTTATTAACGGAGAGACGTCGCGTGCGCGTGCAGAGTTCAGATCAGGTCCGGGTGACTCTCAGAATGAAACTCTTCATTGCAAACGCGTCACTCAGGGGCTCAAACTCAAGCCGCAGGTGCTGATGGGATGAATGACACACACATCCAGGTTCTGTTTAGAACAAAGTCTCAATCCCGCCCAAAAAAAAGAATCATGTGTAATTAGATTGACATGTTATTTGTTCTAATGTGCAGTGTCCTGTCAGTGTTACTATGGAAACCATCATCATCACGTGACCCGGTCTCTAGGACAGACGACATGTTTAATTCAGCAGCTCACGTGCAGGTGTCAGTGATGATGTCATACATGTTTTATCAATATGACCTCATACAGACGCCCAGTGGACTAGATGAAAACACTCCTGTGTGTCGTTAAAGTGGTGTTCGCACATATTATACTCGGCTTATTCTGATGAATACATCAGACCTGAGGTGATCAGACCAGTTTGTTCAGTCTGATGTTGTTGACAGAAATCTGCAGCAGGCAGCTGAACACAATGTGTTAAACAGAGAACAGATCCGACACACGGCTGTTTTAATAACAGAAGCACGCTGGGAAATCTGCAGAGTTATTCTAAAGCTGCAGAGGATTGTGGGTAAATCTGCTCTGAGCTTCTTATAAAAGTGAATTCTTTCTGAATGCGTGTGAACCTGCGGCGCTGCTGGATCTCTCTGAGGTCACGTGTGTTCTCTTCATCTTTTAGGAACAATTATATTAAGAACATCCACATGATATTGACTTTATTTACTGTCATGTCGCATTAATCCAGAAGAATAAAATAACGCCGCAGAAGAAATGATGAGACCATTTCAGTTTTTTTTTATTGACTATTTCTAGGTGTGTGTTTGAGGTAAAATGATCATTTTTGTTTCATTCTGTACTACTAACAATATTTATATTATTTCTCCTAGATATATTTTCAGAAAATGAAAACTGAAGAAACAGGTGAGAAAACACTAATGATGCTGTGTGTTTTTCAGACCTCAAATACCACAAAGAAAACAAGTTCAGATTCACTTTTAAGCAACACAACACAACACAACACAGTCACATTTCTACGTGGGTTTAGGAAAAGTTTAGAATTGTTTTATGTGATAATCTGGATTTTCATGACAGTTTTCATGTGTCTGGGGTCTTTCACATGGCTGTTGTAACTCCTGAGGTTTGATTTTGTTGAAATTCAAAAGACACTGGACTAGAATGACCACAACACATCTTGAAATGATGATGACATGAACATCTGGAATGATCTCTTCATGTTTCCCCAGGCTGTATCTGTCTTTCTATGAGGAAGATCTTGACAGACTCATTTGTATTTTGTAACCTAATAATGTAAATGTAAAAATGGTCTTTCTTCATTCTTTAAAAGAATAACTTTGGTTTTCATCTAATGTGTCACATCTGGATTTTTCTCCTCACACGTCCAGTAGCGTCACATTACAGCAGTCGGTAGTTTGGTTTTGATCTCTTCTCCTCTCATGGGGCCGGAGGGTCAGATCTGTGTTCATTGCCCTTCGGTGCTGGAGAGAGAGGAGCTTCAGCGGCGGTGCGACAGCGGCAGCAGCGCGCGAGGTCTGAGCGGAAGGAAGGCGTGTAAAGACCGTAGATGACGGGATCGCAGCAGGTGTTCAGGTTACCAAATACGAAAAGCAGGTGATGGACGTACTCGGGCGTGACCTTCAACATCTCCGGCTGGAACCAGTACCAGATGCCCAGCAGGTAATACGGCGTCCAGCACACAACGAACGACAGAACGATGATGATGGTCATCTTCAGCGTCTTCATCCGAGCCTTCGGGATCATGTCGGTGCCGCTGCGTCTGAGAGAGGACTCTGTAGAGTTGAAGAAGTCATCAGTACACCAGCGGGTGAACACATGTGTGTGGCTGGGCTTTACCTTTGGTGTTGTGCAGCTGTCTGTTGATCTCGATGAGGATGCAGGTGTAGCAGCAGCTCATGACCAGCAGCGGAATCACATACAGGGTCACAAAATGAAACATGTTGTACGCCGTCTCGTGCCAGCGCTCGTGAAAGCTGCCGTGTGTGACGCACTGAGTGAAGTCCACGTGCTGGGCTTTGACCGTTCTGAAGATGAACAGCTGCAAGAGGAAAGAAGAAAGTGATCCAAGCTGAGTTACACGTGTGTCATCTACTGCCATTTCATTTATTCTAACATGACAGACGCGTGCGCGTGCGCATGTGTGTGTGTGACCTGTGGTGATGCGATCAGAGCGCTGAGGATCCAGGCCAGCTGTAACATCTTGCGGTTCCTGTGATGGGCGTTAAGCGAGTCGAGTGGCCGCAGGATGGCGTGATGGCGGTCTAGACTGATGACCACCAGTATGAAGGCGGAGGTTTGCATGGCAAACAGTTTGAGGAAGCACAGCAGCTTACAGAGTCCGTCACCGCCGTACCACTGCACCGTCACGTTCCACGCCACATCCAGCGGCATCACGATAAACGTCATCATCAGATCCGCACACGCCAGACTCATGATGAGGGGACGCAGGTGAGACGCCAGCCGCCGGCCACGCCCACGCGACACGCTGACCAGGAGCGCCAGGTTACTGACGGCAGCCAAGAGGAAGAGGAGCGTGGTGGCGGCCACACGAGCCTGAGCCGCTGGAGTGAAGCTGGGAGCCGCCCACTCCACCGCTGGAGGCAGATGAGACGTGTTTGATACATGAAGAGACGTGTTGACTGACATCATACAAACACCTCCGCCTGCACATACAATCACAGCACGAGTCACGCGTTAACGTTAAAATAAATCATTTTGATCTGATTATAAATAAGTGACACAAACAGCATCTGGAGACCAGAACATCACTGAATACACCCTAGCAACTCCATAGCAACCCTCATCAAAATATGTCTACTTCAAGTTAATTTTGTTAAGTTAGCAATATTTATATTTTTGCGTAATATTTATGCGGTAAGTACGCTCATATCAAAGTCAAGACCTGAGGCCTCCACACATTGCCTTACATTTCTGATTGAGTTGCAGAGCAGCATTGAGTAAAATGAGACATATACTTACAAATACAAACTGGCTTTATTTCACGTTGAAACACATAACAGCACAAAATGATCTACAATTTGTTATAAGAAAATTCCTTCTTGGTTTTGGGATAGAAAAGTGTCCTTTGTTTTATTCAGAATAATGCAGAATCCTTTTAGCTACAGTATAAGAAAGTCAAAGGTGCAAGATTCTT
>CM056455.1:2280218-2302718 GCA_029783895.1 Triplophysa bombifrons | reverse complement strand
ACATGTCAGTAGTACGGATGTTTGGTTTTTGTATGATCATGTGTGATGTGAATGTATCAATGACTCCCACTGAGATGTAGTAGAAACTCAATTAATGCTCACACGAGACATAAACAACACATCTGCAATGACACAAACACAACTGACAGTTTCACACACACGAGCCCTACGCGGTTTCGCGTGTACCGCGGTATCACGTCACGTCAACACCATGGTATTACCATATGATGCCGTTATTCTGTCACACGGTCGAGTGGTTCTGTCACTCGTGTGAGTGTGTGTGTGTGTGTGTAATGCTGAATGACGCTGTGGTGTTTTAAGCGCTCTCGCGAGCTCCGGTCGGTTCGGGACTCACCGCAGCAGCTGCGGCTCGGGACGACTCAGATCAGATCGACTCTCATCTCATCCTGAAACTGCGGGTCACGGTCGCGAGCCCTGTCAGTCGGTTCGGTCTCGAGCTGCGCTGATCGGACCTGCGGTCGCCATCACAGACTGCGAACACACACAAACGACAGCTGCAGAAGCGAAGCGAGGACTGACCCCTAGCGGCCCGGATGAGCGTCAAAACTGCATAGACGTCGCATTGGTCACTGAATCGTGAATCAACGTCGCCGCCATATTGGACCGGGCAAAAACTGCCATAGACTTTCACATTCACGTTTTCTCTACATTTCTCAAACGATGTTATTCTCGCAATGAACGTGTTTAGCTTCATAACTGTAGATACATCTATAATGTCATATAATTCACTGTACGTTTAATTGTATAAATGATTTTCCTGTCATAACTTGAGATTTTTTGTTCTGTTGGTCATAACACGGGACGTTTTTATAGGGTCCTTTACTTTGCGTCCTTTAACGGAGTTTAATGCATTAGTCAGGTGTGATTATTGTGTTCTGCATTTCTGGACTGATGTGATTTATGAACTGAACAAACTGGTGTGGTTTCAAGGAAACAGGAAATGATGTCACGAAGTC
Source organism: Triplophysa bombifrons (assembly GCA_029783895.1). Lineage (NCBI taxonomy): Eukaryota > Metazoa > Chordata > Actinopteri > Cypriniformes > Nemacheilidae > Triplophysa > Triplophysa bombifrons. The sequence goes on along the minus strand of CM056455.1, from coordinate 2,301,741 downwards.
TGGCACACATTCATCTGAACTCTTTATTTTTCTGTAAAATATGGTGAGGATACAGTCTTAAAAAATGTTCTGTTAGATACTGTGTTTTAGGAACATTATTTACAGCAAACGTGTTTCCCTGGTTATCAAAATGGCACAAATTAAAAGCAACAACTGTAAAATTACATCTTAAAATAGAAAGAAAATATTTTTATTTCATATTTGACCAAGGCAAAAGCGAGGCCAAGGTACTATAGAGACAAAGCTTAAGCGCAATAGGTGAATGTCAAAGTTGAGTCATCACAGGGAATAATAGAGGAGTCCAGCTGTTCAACAGCTCATTCAACACAGTGCAATGCAGCAGCAGGACATTAAACATCATCTGTGACGTTAAAAAACAAAACCACACTCATGTCCTGTACATACATGCAGACCGACAGTCAGAAATGTCTTAATGTTCTAGACAATCTCATCTTTTATCTGTTGTTCAAAGGCAACAAATATGAAGGACCAAACTTATTCAGAATATAATTACTGTACCACACTGGTTATTGTGTGGCATGTTTTAAACACTAGACTGTTTTCACAAGTTAACATCTCTTAATAACACCTTGTTTTCTACACATTTCTTAATTTTCTGTTTTTCCTTATGTCTGTACTAACATGTTTTATTCCCTGTTTACTGTAACATGTATTTAAGCTGCTTTGCAACAATGCAAAATTGAGAATACATTGAAATTGAATGACTTTGATCCTCCATATTAAATGCATGTTATTTTGAATGATAAATGTAAAGTGAAGTAAAGTCAACAGCAGCGTCCAGCGCCGAGTGGAACATGAGAAACACACAGACCCTCATCTGAGCTCCTGAAACGCTCTGATATCACATTGAAAGTTCAGGCACTGTAATAATTAAAGCCCAACTCCTGCAGTCAAAACTCAAACACAACACACACACACACACAAGCTCTAACACTTCAAACAAGGCAGCGGTACTAAACACAACACACACACACACTGAGCTCCCTCTTCCATGCCCGTGTCCATTTCACAAGATGCTTTTGATCAGAATTAAACCACATGTGACAAAACCCAACCCTGCAGCTTCTCTTCCATAATATATAAACAAGTTTTTCATATACAAATACATTTATGCACATACACATCAATAGCAACTCTCATCAAAAAATAAATCTTATAGTACACATTATTGAGTGAGATAAAAATAGATATTCCTTTGAATATGGCCTTGCTCAAAAGGATATCCGTGCAAATACAGGCAGAGAGTGCAGACGAGAGGATTCCGGTAAACCTGATCACACGCACATATATTTGGTCATTTGCTTTAACACAAGCACAAGAACACAAAGAGGAACACACACCACATTCAGCACTACAGGTACCAGCTGAAACATCAGTTCACAACATACTTCATACTGTGCAGTATATACTCTACACTATTCTTTAAACCACGTTAGACATCATTACACCATCAATGATTCAAACGCTCTACACTTCAAGTCACAAGTGGTCATCCAGTTATCAGTTGACTTGTGTCGTAACATTTGGCAGTCTGATCAATTAATAAGCATCTAAAAAACACCTGATACTGTTTTACTGTTCATTTGACACACTGGGAAAACGGGAGGCGAATGGTATTTCACACACTGCTCTCTTGTATACTGCACAATGTAGTAAATCATCTGAGTGTTCATGCTTCTTCACATCGCTTGCATACTACATACTGCAGAAAATGACCACAGATTATTAACATGTCTGCTGCCCTGGACGCAGAGACAGACAGACTCACATGTGACGCTGAGAAAACACACACAGTTTGATTTATCTCAGACTGAAATGGAGCCAATGAGGAAGGGTCATAAGCCCATGGGTGGTTTGTGATTGGCTGACAATGTGTCATCTGTGACAGGATCAGAGAAGCGCAGCAAGTTAAAGAGAGGATTGCTCACAGTTCACGAGAGCGTTAGTTAGCCAGCAGCTAAGACACACACACACATCTGTCCGTCCTGATGTTTCTGACCACACAAAGGACAAGTTAACACATTCACAAACACCACATTTTGTCGCTATTTCAGATGGTCAGAGCGGAAGGAGTCCTCCATCACGGGGTCAGCCAGCATCAGGTCTCCGTCCGTCAGCATGCCCAGACCCTCCAGTGCCAACGGGTCCATCTGCAGCGGGTCATCAGAGGCAAACGGGTCCATCTCAAAGCCTGGCACACCCGACAGGGCGCTGGTGATCTCCCTAGATAGTCCTGACGAAGAATCTCCTGAGGAGAGAGAAACTCCTTTAACATCTGATCGTTATCACATTAACACACATACATCAGCCAATCAGCACACGCTCGCCTGGCCGCATCAGTCAATGAGTACACACTCACCCGTCAGCATGATGTCGGTCCCAGTGTGTTGTGTGTCTGTGTAACTCTGACACTGCAGCTGTTGTTGTGTGGACTCCTGCGCCCCCTGCTGGATGTTGTAGGAATTGCCCTGACCCTTCACTGGGGTGCCAGAACCACCGTCACGCTTCAAAGCCTCCCCCAGAGAGTCCAGACCCAACTGCACAACACAAACACAAATCTCTCAGTGCTGTGACTGACCCATCAGGGCACCCGTGTGTGTGTGTGTGTGTGTGTGTGTGTGTGTGTGTGTTACCTGTTGATTGAAGTTCTGGTTCTGTCGGCCTGTTAACTGCAGGGTCAGGTACGGATCATCCAACAAGGAATTCAGAAACAAGGTTTCCTGCGGAACAGCAAACACTCCACACATTAAAGTCAGCATGCAATTAAAAATAACAATTCAAATAAATTTACACAGTGGTGCAGTATGAGCATTTATGTATCTGTGCACATAAAAATGTGCTCTTTTAGTCTTTAATCAGAAAAACATTAACGCCCCCCCCCCCTCGAAATGACCTCTCTTCACTGACAGATTGCAAACTGGATTACACATCTGACTTCATTTTGATATCAACACCCAACTTTTAACGATCCGATCAGTACTCACACTACACTTTTTTCTCATTTCAGAAGTTGTTTCACTCGGATTTACGTCACGGTAGGGAAGAAAAAACAAACGCTACATCTGTTTCAAGTGCTGCAGTTTTACATTGAAGATTAGTTTTGATATTTGATTCATTTAATTCAAGTAGAGTAAACCCCAGGCCAACTCTTCTGATAAATGAGAACTAGCTTTGGGGATTGTGGGATGTGAAGAGCTGACACACTGAACATTAAATCCTGGAGATCTGACAACAGAAATAAACATCATCACACACGGGAGTCCTCAGATTGACTCACATTATAAAAGTCCAGTTCAGTGCTGAGGTCCTGACTGTCCTGCTGCTCGGCCGGGACGCCCGTCTGCATGTCTGCCGGCCCGTAGCCTGAGGGGTTCTGCTTCAGCTGCACATTAAAGTTGTGTGACTTCTGCAGATTCTGCATGTTTTGCAGGTGAAGCGTGTGTGTGTGACCGCCCGTCTGCGGCTGCCCATATGAATACTGCAACAATCTCTGATCCACCTGCAGCATACTGGTGTCAAGAGCTACACCCTGAGAGAGAGAGAGACGGATGGGACGTAAGCCACACGTTATCTGATCAGTGCACCTGTGAAATACATGTGTGTGTGTTTACCTGTGTGATGGAGCTGAGGGGGGACGACACGGTAGGCGAGAACTGTTTGGGGTGATGTCTGCGTGTGTCTGAGGGAAGAACGACAGGGGTTAGCTGCGCTCGTCTGCGGGGCGATGTGCTCAGCTGCGGCTGTCCGGGTACGTTGCTGTAAGTGTTACTGGCTGCTGATTGGAGGGACTGGCCGCTGAGGGAGGAGTTACTGAGGGAGGAACGCAGTGACTGATTGCTGAACGATGACCTCAGAGAGGGGGAGGAGCTTAACGAGGACTGGAGGGAGGGGTTGCTGAGAGAGGAGTGCAGGGAGGCGGAGCTAAGAGAGTTGGGAAATGAGTGACTGCTGAGAGATGATTGGATGTTGGGGTTGCTAAGCGATGACTGGAGGGATGGGTTACTCAGGGCGCCGGGCAGAGACGACAGCAGACCTGCAGACAATAAAAGGGTCAAATGAAAAACTTGTTTAGAACCCGACATAAATAAAGCAGAAATGTGTTTGAACGCACCTGGAGAGTGGAAGGTGTTGTGGGTGTTGATGCCCAGCTGGGTAAGGGTGGAGGTCAGGTTACCCGTGCTGCTGCCCCCGCTGAGGGTGGGATAACCGGGCTCATCGGGGTCTAGTGGGGTGGGCAGCGGTGACGGGAAGTGCAAACTGGAGAGGTCTGGCAGCGAGCCGCCCGTATTCAACAGTGTTGACATGTGGGGAGCGGCGCCCTGCTGGTCTGGAGAGGGAAAGACACTACAAGCAGAGAAACAGACCGAGAGGGACGCCTTGAAATCAGTCATATTCAGTCCATATTAAAAAGTCTTGAAAAGTAAGGTAGATCATCGGTCAAAACAGGTGACAGGTGAGTCTGATGGTCAGGAGACGTGTGATCGGTCAGTTAAACTCACGTAATTCCGGGCACCTCACAGGACTTTGGTCGTGAAGACAACGGTGGAAACTAAAGAGATCAGACACACAAACATGTGAAGAAGATGTGGAAAACATGATGTCTATGATTATGATTTCCAACAAAGTTACCCAAAGCCAAACCTGACAACACCTCAAATCAACACACACAGAGAAGAAGAACAAATGTTGTAGCACCTTTCTGGAGTCCCAAGGTTTCAGAAGCGCTCCGTCATCTGGACCGTTCTCTTCAATGGGTGGGACGGGATACGAGAAGACTGCAGTAGAAAAACAACATTTTCATCAACTGACCCACAACTCAGTGTGTGTGTGTGTTACAGACACTGACCGCCACGTCTGCCCTGCGGAGTGAACGTCTGTCCTCCACCGAACGACTCACCAGCCGCTGGATTCATAACACTGGTGTGAAGCGCTGAGTCTGAGTTAGTTCTGCAGACCAGAGAGAGATGCACATACAGGTGATGTTAGGGGTGTGTACACAAGTGATGATTATGTCATCAGCAGCAGTGAGGTCACACATTAATGTGGTCGCTTTGAACCCCAGTAAATAAAATGCCTTTGAGTATAATGCGTGAATCAAATTCATTGACTCACAAGAGTGAATCAACAGTGAATCATACTACAGTGTTCTCTTGAGTGCTGAATGAGTCGAAAGAACAATCCAGAAGCTCCAGAACTGAACTGAACATCATGAAACTCATTCAGCTCCAGTGATGCTGACGTTGAGATAGAGAGAGACAGTGATAGAGAGACGGGTAGAGAGAGACAGTGATAGAGAGAGACGGGGAGAGAGAGTGATAGAAAGAGAGGGAGACGGGGAGAGAGAGAGAGAGAGTGATAGAGAGAGAGGGAGAGAGAGAGTGATAGAAAGAGAGGGAGACGGGGAGAGAGAGTGATAGAAAGAGAGGGAGACGGGGAGAGAGAGTGATAGAAAGAGAGAGACAGGGGGAGACAGGGAGAGAGAGAGAGTGAGTGACTGAGGGACGGGGAGAGAGAGATTGAGAGAAATGAGAGAGATGGGGGGAGAGAGAGAGAGAGGTAGATCACCTGTTGAGTGCTGTGGTAGGAAGCTGATGGAATATCTGGCTCTTGTCCGTGGAAAAGTTATTGTTCCAGTTCCTTCATGATTGACAGAAAAACGTCTGTTATTTCCAGATGTGAGAGAGAAATAAAGAGGCGAGAGAATCAGAGAGGCGGAAGAGAAGAAGGAAAGAACGCTGAGCAGGGTGGATGGTCAGCAGAAGTGTTGAGCCGTTATCATGTTGAGAAGTTAAAGGTGTGTGTTAGTATTGCTGATGTCAATAGAACAGATTACAGATGATTTATTGTCGAAAGCAGAACATTTCCTGACACCATGAGACCAGAAGAAGATTTCCATACAACACAGAAAAAGATCTTCTGACAGACAGACAGACAGACAGACAGACAGACAGACACACACACACACACACACACTCACACGCGCACGCATGTTAAGCCCTTTTCACACAGAGATCCTGGAAAATGTGTCGAGGATTTCTGTGTGTTCACACACAGCCCGTGAAGATCTGTAAAGATACCTGACGTGATCTAATGTTATCTGCATTTTTTTTTGTCGTGAAAGGGCGTGATCACTGTGAAGGATTTTTCCTTGGGGTGTTTTTAGGTGGCATATAGCCCAATTTGTTATAATGAGTGCTTTCCTTTATTCAGTGTTGGGGAGTAGCTAACTACAAGTAGCGACGCTACTAACTTAACTACATTTTTCTGTAGCTTGACGGTAGTTAAGTTACTTTTAAAACAGTGTAGCTTTTCCGGTAGTTAAATACTTTTACAAGCAAGTAGCGGTGTAGCGTGCCCAAACGCTACTCGCTACATTCCATTGCGACGAACTTTAAAGCAATAAGTAGTGCAGCGCACTGAGCACATGCGTCGTCACCTTACTTAGTACTGAAAATGTTTGCATTACTGCCAGCTATTGTCCTGTGACGCATCTCGCAGCTTACGCACAGTATTCAGATGCGTCTGATGATTACGTGAATGTGCCGAAGTTAACTCGACACACACACATACATCCAGGATGGAGCAAGGCATGGCGTTTTAATAATTCACATTGTCTACATTTAGCAAACTTGAGATAAATTTGAGTTTAACTTTAACTTGCGTACTGTGTAGTTTACAAAATAAAATAACATTGAAATCATAACTGTATTGTATTACATAGTTTTCTTAAAATATTTTTCATTAACAATGAATCAGTTATTCTTTATATACAATGACACTCTAAAGTAGTTTCAATGTAGGTAGCTACTTTTTTATAGTAACTTGTAGTGTAGCTAACTGCTTTTTCAAAAGGGTAACTAAGCTGTAACTTAACTACTTTTATTGATGAGTAGCTTGTAGCTTATCTAACTACAGTTTCATAGTAGCTTCCCCAACACTGCCTTTATTTACTGCCAAATAGGCAAAAAAGTCTCTCTTTTAATGGTTATTATTCTGTAGCATATATATTGTTGCCTTTTCCACATGACAAAGATGTCAATTTTAAAACAAACTTTTTTATTTATAATTTTCATTGGTAAATGCAGAACAACAAAGTGGCACAAGAACGCAAGGTAGATTATAGCAAAAAAATATTAAAGGGGTCATATGACACGGCTGAAAGGAATATTATGGTTTGTTTTAGATGTGATGTAATATGTTTACACGATTTAAGGTTGAAAAACAATGTTTTTTTCTCATACCATGCATGTTTGTATCTCCTCTTTGCTCCGCCTCTCTGAAACACACAGATTTTGAACAGAGCTCATGGCTCTGAAAAGCGAGGTGTGCTCTGATTGGCCAGTTCACCAGTGTGTAGTGATTGGTGGAATACTGCATGCGTGTGAGGGAAATGTAAGGCCTCTGACCATATATGGAACAACTTGCGTCTACATTTGGGCGATCTTAGTCAAACAGACCACCAACTGACGTAGATTTGTGGGGGTGTGGTTACATGAGGTGTTTCAGGCAGGTCTGTTTGAACATTCGCTTCTACATAGAATGACTCTTTTGTTCCCACACTTTCATTTCTGCAATTTTACGTGTCAAATACATGCATGCACAACTTATAACACATACAATTTATAAATTGTTTTATTTATATATGAAAATAAATAAAACAAAGAGTTCAGGCTTGATTAGTGCAAATTTACAGAGCCTAAATGAAAAATATAATGGCATGCTGCGAAGTAAAAATTAGCGAGCAAAATAGCCAAATGCAATACAAAAGGCGCGGTATAATCCTTTTTCAGTAATATGATGTGCAAAAATTTTAAAGTTTAAAATTAAGTTGATTGTTTTTTAAAACACAGTTTGATGAAACTATATAAGAAAATAAAGAGATTTCTCTTCACTCTTTCATCACAGTAGGTGACACTAAAGTTGGTTCCTGCCACTAAATATACACAGAAGAAGTACGGCCATAATGATTTATCACGAGAAGAATCAAAATACACTTTAATCCCATAACATCATTTAATGGAAACGCAGTCATTCCGTGATATGTTTTTATCAACATTTAGAAAAACATCGTTTAACTTTTGTGCAAATCTGTAATGGAAACCTCGCTAGTGATGGAAACGCCAAATTTCAAATTAAAAACCCTTAATTCACAAAAAAGATTTTCTCTTGGGGTGGTTTTTCATTTTTGCGAAAAAAGTGTTAATGCTAATTATGGGAGATGGAAACGCATTCGTCGGATAAATTCCACCAAAAAGTCACGTAACTGCACTATGAGACGGCGTTAACGGACTAACCAGAGAACTGATCTTGATACACAGCATCAGAAATGTTGTTACGGTCATTCTTAAATGTCTGAAGAGTTTCTGTAAATGTCTCTTAAAACTGTCACGACTGTGTTTCCCAAACACTGCTGTTATTGAGTTTCCTAATCATCTGCTTGCACAAGTATTATTATATATGAAAGTGATTATATTCAGTGGCTTCTCTTACTTTTCTTACTGATATTCAATGGCAGTTTATACGGAAGTGACGGTTGACTAGTTGGTGCTTATTCGCAAACGTTTTATGCGATATTCCAATTTTGCGCATCAGCACAACTTTGGATGGAAACCCGGGACTCATCCTGTTAATGTTACTGGGTCCTCTTTTCGGAATCACTTATCGGATCAATCCGGGATGCGTTTGCGTTCACATAGAAGGCACAATTTTCTGGGATCAGCGGGCTGTGTGAAAGGGGTTTTATTGACACGAGACACCACCAATGAGAATGTTACCTTCTCCAGCTGGAGTCAGGGGGCGGACACAGATACATAGCAGCACTGTGAGAGCTGTCCATCTGAGGTCAGAGGTCAAGGGTACAAACAGACAGACAAGACTCACACATTCACACTGAACGTCCTTCGAACTGAAGCATGTAAATGAAGTCCAGTCATGTCAGATGAAAACACTTCAATGGTTTTGTTTTATGCTACACAACAGAGGAAGTCAAATGAAGTAGAATGAACGCTCGTCTCATGCTATGGAGCTTTCCATGACATGATGATGACCGTCATGTCTCTCTCATGTGTTGTACAGAAGGATACTTGTCTCCTGTAGGGTCTGCTGGGCGAGACGAAGCGTTTGTCTCTGTGGACTCTCTCCACCAGACCATGATGTCGTGTGGATCGACAGGAGTCCAGAGGAGACTGCAACGAGCCCTGCCAGAAACACACACACACAGGGGATGATACACGGCTTTGAAACAATCCGCTCCTATCACACACAAACACACACTCACCTGCAGCTCTGACGGGTTCCTGCCGATCTGGTTGACGTTGGGCAGAGATCCGCCGTAATACAGGCCCTGACTTCTGGACAATCTGACCTTCTGTGCCTGAATCTGAACAATCAAACCAGCAGCTGTCAGAGCATCTTCACCAGTGAAACAACACAAACACGCCCAATGTGTTTCAACGGTAAAACAAGTGTGATCTGTTCTATTATCTTGTGATTTTAGTGTGGACACTTAAAACAGTGGATGAGAATTAAACCAGCATAACTACACAGGTGTGACAACATGTTAACACAAAAACTAAACAACTACAAAAAGTATTTGTAACATTACTTCAGACAGTGGCGGAGCGATTCAATTTCATTCATTTTAATGGCTACTTTCGGCGACAGTGACCATTGCCGACATGAAGTGGCCGTGTTTAGTTTGCAACAAAGTTGAGAATTGCTCAAATTTATACAAATGATGAGCAACTACCAATCAGAGTACAGTAGTGAAGCTCACGTCTCTCGTCAGTTACTGCAGGGCTTGATTGTCACTGCTACTATACCAACCAAAGCTAGGAACGTCTCGTCTAATGACCAGGTAGAAAGAGACTAACGCAGTTGCAGAAAACAGTGTTGTGAATTACTACAGAACTCAGAAAGTCTCTCTCATGAGATAAAGGCACAGATCATCTGTGTGTGGGCCGAATAAGGGGTTCAAGATGAACCGTGGTAAAAAAGTCACAGTTTTAAAACCACTCAAATACATTATACCAGTACATTTTCCTTTATTTTACACACATTTACATTGATGCTAAAATGTACTTTAATGCAGTGAAAAATGTAAAATACAGGTAAAACAACTGTAAAGATATGTGCTGTTTTTATGTCTCATCAAAGAGGGAAAGTACAGGTTCTGTGCTGTTTTTGTTTATGCTTAATATGTGGTTTGCTCATCTGCACTACATTTATTTTATTTATTTATGTAAGCTTAATGACTAGAAATGCTTGAAAAAAAAGACAAGGGCTGCTGTGCTTTAAAAACTTTGAGAAGTACTGATTTAACCTGTCAGACTGTACATGTTTACTACCGATCCAAATAGTTTGTGTTTCTTAAAAATAAAATATATTGCGTTCAATGGTTTTACCCAAACACTTAAAAGAACACATTTTAAAGCCGTAATCATCAAACCGTGAAACCACGGTATTTAGGCTTAAAGTTGCGGTACCGTCAAAACCTCATCCCGGCCCATGTCTATGTGTGAGACGTATAACAGTCATAACATTATTAGAACTGTCAGAACTCAACCGTGTGAACCGGTCATACATGGGCTGGTAAAAGTGCTTGATTCTCAATAACCCACAGTTCTTCTCACATGATTACTACAGTCCTACATCATGTAACAACACAAAAATGTATCCCCCATGTAAGAATGAGTGAGTTATGGCTGAATTATATTTACAGTAAGTGACTTAATTCAAGCTATTGATTGTCATTTGATCAGTATGTGTTCTCTGAAAAAACACAAACACAACTACTGTATATCATGTATGTCACATCCTTCCGTTCGTATGTTTAGGTTATATCTGTTATGCTGATGGATACGGTTCTGTTCCACTTTCTCCATCACCGTCCCTCATGTTTTATGTTTAAACACTTTAATGCAGTTACTTTCGTTTCTGTTTATCTGGGCTTCTTGTGTTTATATTTGATAAACCCTTTGTCAAATATAAACACCAGGAAATATAAGAAACACAGACAAACAAAAATGAAACTAAAATTACAAAATTATATGCGTTCTGCAGACAAAGCGCAGACACTAAAATGGTCAAAAAATTCAATATATTTACAGTTTTAAATGATAAAAGATTTATGAAACTTGTGTAAGAGAAAGGAAGTGTTTTACTGTTGCAATTCATAAAAATAAGTGGTCATACACTGTAGACTGCCGCAGTATGAGCCCACGCGATATCGCGATAATTCCGCCGTATCGCGCTGCCCTGCTAATAACATGATAGTGTAGTTATGCCAGTTTCATTAATATGCTTTCATACTGAATACATACACGAACCTTTCATCTGAATTGTTTTAATGGCAATGTACATAAAAATGAGTATTAAATGGTGTTGTATAGAGGTAACTTAGTATATTATACCGTATTGCATAATGTGTTGCTTTAACTGTGATTGACATCAGATAAATGAAATCACAACAGACATCACACTGACGGTAAAACATGTTATTCGAGCTCATACATCTGCGACAGAACATAATTATATGTATTATGAACTTTTGTTACGATTCGCTGGGATAGAAGTGACGATAAAATAAGATGAAAAAATAGATATGATAAATATGTGAGAGCTCGTGCTAATCTGTAGCAAAGCGCTTCCTGTCTGTTAGTCTCAACAATCAAGCGCACAATTAACACGCATTCACTCATATTTACTTTTATAATTCTTTAATTTATATCTGTAGATCATCTACAGTCAGTTTAGCCGCTTTACTTGATGCCGTTTTCATTAAACCCGCGTTATTTCATTAGCTTCCGTTAGCTAGAATGCTAACTACCTGCTCATGCGCACTCCCGCCACCACCGAGCGCGTTCCCGAAATCAAGAGAAAAACAAGTATTTGACATTTTGACAGGGCTACCGGGACCCTTGAATGTGTGTGTGTGTGTTACCCGGGTGGAGGTGAGGTCCATCATGACCTCCTGAAACGCCGCGGTATCCTCCGCCTGTCTCTGCGTGTGCAGCGCGATCTTCTCGCTGAACTTTCGCGGGTTTGACGCGCCGTGATTCGGGCCCGGTGTCGGTCCGGGTCCGCAAACTCCCGCAGCACCTGCGGTGGACATGATGAACGAGCCCGAACTCACATACAGACCCACTGAACACCCACAGACACACACTGACTGACACACCGAGACACAGCTGAGCCCTCTAGGGGCACGAGCGAGTCTTGCACACATACACGCGCACAGTCCCTCTCTGTATCAAGGGGCGGATTAAGGTGGTCAGGGGTGAGCCCCCCCTCAGGTGCCTTTCACGCTTGCGGTTTAGTTCGTAACGGGGCACGGTTTAACCGAAAAATCACGAATGTTATCGCGGTCACGAAACTCAGGTGCGCACAAGGGTACCGAACTCTGCGCATTAGCCGAGTAGTAGTCATCACATCATGTAGACGTTAGAATGTTTATTGTGTACACATTACTTGTCGACACTTCTGTTAATGTGTCTGTATTTGCTCATATATGCTGTATGTAATCTGTGACACATGAACACATCTGCATTCAGAATGGCTTACACACTAATGCACGCACACATTTATTGACATGACAACAAGACGCAGACTATGTTCTGTATCTATAAACAAAATGAACAGAAACAATTCAACTTTTATTGTAGCTTTTGTCAGCTTTGGCAAATCACTCTTACTATACTGTATTACTCTGTCAATTAGAAACTAAATAATATAACACTGAACAGACAAAGTAGAAAATATTTTAAACACTGAAACGAAATGAAAGTAGTAAAGGATTGTTGTAAGGGATATTATAAAGGCAGCCGGTTCTTATTGCAGAAATAAGGCTCTTGTATAACACTGAAGTGGATTATTTTGTGATAAAAGCCGGCTGCTTGTACATTATCCCACTTATTACACGGCTACTTGCCCATTTGAGAGAAAAACTGGACATGCAATGTGAATTCGAAATATTTTATTAGCTCATTTTTACCGAATGCAGACCTTCCGCGAGGAAAAAGCCGCTTACTTTTAAGGTAAGAAACAACGTTGCACTGCTCAATTTAACTCTATTGACATGTGTCTGACACAGCAGTGCTCAAAAGTCATGTCAAGGGAACATATTTGACCAACATTCACCTTTAAATCCTCTTCACTCTTCTCAAATCTGAACTTCAGTTTACACTCCAAACTCAACTTGAACACAACTTCCGTAATACATGGTAAAGAATACACTTGAAGAAGGAGTGAAGAACAGTATGATTATAAAGATGCGTTCAGAGATCAGAGATCGTAAGGCACAGGGTGCTTGACATGGAATGACTACACTAGTCTGTCTGCTCCTGAAACACTGAACTCCTCGACAGAAGTTGATGTTTGAATGAATAAAACACCAGTAAAGACTGCAAAACCAGTTAGGAGAAAAGCTACTTTATGGATGCGATGCTTTGGAGAGGCCGGTCCGTACCACATCATTCCCACGACAGTGACATTGATGAAGATCCCTAAGGTCAGACCCTCTACCGCAGAATAAACCAGCTGGACCTGAGGACTGGGCTTCATCTCAGCCAGGACAATGGCGAGTCCCATCCCGACTGGACTCATGACAGAGAAGAGAAGCAGAGCGGCGGCCACAGCTGTCCGGCGGAGATCAGAATGAAGCAGTCGAAACGCCAGACTGACAGCGATGGTTCCCTCGCGAAGAACCAAAGCCAAACAGATGTCCAGGAGATACTCTCCTCCCAGCTGCGCTCCGGCGCTCAGACCCTGGAAGACGGCATACGGACACAGACTGAACAGAAGAAGAAACACCCGCAGACCGGCGTGCGACCTCACGTCCTCTGGACAACAGGATCTTTCTGTCCCTGACGCTCGTCTCCGGCTGAATGGTGACTGTTGGTAGGAATGAGCGTCTCGCTGGAGACCGGAATCCAGCAGAGCTTCCTTCTCACACGACAGATCGCGGGACTGGTCTCTGAAAGCCAGTAGGATTTGTTCCGCCACCAAGACGACAAGGACGCCCATGACCAGAATGAACTCGGGTAAGGGGAAACGAAGCTGTAAACAGATCAGCATCATCTCTGCGTCAATCTTGAGCTCTAAAGAATTGAATTCAAGCGCGATCTCACTAGGGTTGGGAATCGAAAATCTATTACAATTTGGAATCAGAATGGAAGGTCTAGGATACCCGGAAACAAAAGGATTCGGATACCTGAGGTTAAAATTTCCAATCCTGTGTGTATATTTTCAGAAATTTACACTGACATCTCAATAAAAGCCCTTATGTACATTAACAATATTTTTATTAAAGTAAGCATAGTTAAGTATTTGCATTAAAAAGCACAGGAACCACAAATCAACAATAGTTTCATATAGATACTACAGTTTAACCATTAATAAATAAATAAGTCATAAAAAACATGGTTCTATGTGTATACTATATACAGAGAGGGGTGCTCATTCATGTATATATTTATATATTGTTTGCAAACAAGTCAATAAGCAGGCTAAATGACCATACAGGTTGATATCTTAATGTTTTATTTCAACTGTGGAATCGATAAGAATCCAAATTGATAAGCAGAATCATAATTGGAATCGATTCCCAACTCTAAATGTCACACAGACTCACCGTGACCCCCAGACGACCAAATGTCTGTTTGGTGTTGTCCAGGTAAGCTGGGAGGCGCTCCAACAGTGCAGTGGCCAGAAAAACCCCACAGGCAAAGCTGGACATCAGACCTCGAGACCCTTTAACACACATGAGAATCACACACATGGCTCCACCACTACTGAACACATCACAACACACACACACACCTGAATCTGAGGTGAAGAACACGAGGCGTCTCATGATCCACAGCGGACCAAAACCACACAGAACACTGACACAGAACACAACGGACAGAGCAGACAGTCTGATGTAGAGCTCAGGTACGACAGACACCTGTGAGGTCTGATCTGAATCCATCATCACATGATCTCCATCACACCTGAAACACAACCACACGCTATTCATTCTCTCTGTCATATGTCACAGAACCAGATGATGTAAATAACTGAAATAACATATCTTGTATGCATGTATACATGCGCTGAAAAAAACCTCCTTCGAGAGAGAATGTCACACATCATTACAGTTGTCAAGACTATCAGTTACTTACCAATAAAAGTCAAGTTTAGTTCTTTGTGTCCTGGATAGTCGAGTCTTCTCCAATATAAACTTTTTCCATCTGTAAAAGAGCTTTAACACAGAAAAGCATAAACATCGAGACTAAATCCAAACTAATGGTCACTATCAGGTCTGCTTACAGAAGCACGTTACTCTCGTCAGTTATAAAACTTAATTAACATCGTATTTAATCATTTGTATTTACATTATTCGGACTTTGATCGAAGCTTTATGCTGAGGATTGTTCCAGTAGTGTGCTCGAGCTCAGTTCCTGTTTTCGGGAAGCTGTGAGTCACTGTTCTCTGGATGTGATTCATTTGGACGAGTGATTCAGTTGAACGAACATTTTTGGGCTGTTCAACCCAATTCCACCACTTTTTTCTACAAGATTCAGTTCAGAGGTTTGACTCATTCACGAATCGGACACCGTGATTCAAACAAACATTTATTTTTTTATTCATTGTCAAGTATTACATTTATAAATAACCACAATAAAAAGATTTGCAAGGGTTAATGTTGAATACAAATTAGTAGCACTTTGGATAGTTTCCACATATTCATCTAGGTCAACTTTGAACAAAAAAATGAGGTTTAGAGCCAGTAAACTTTTGTTAATGAATGTGAAATTTAGCTAACAAAATACATGAATTAATTTGGTAAAAATCTCTTGTATTTTCCTTTGAATAGTTAAACAGGTCAAAGAAAGCATCTTTAAACAAAAAGGAAAGTCACTCACAAAATAAGATTGGATAAACACTTAAAATCTTAAAATAACTGTTTGTCAAAACAAACGACCTGCGGCAGCCTCAGCCTGACAAACTGTCACAGCTCGCGACAACCTATGAACCTCAACAGAGGATTCGGATTGGTCCATACTCAGCAGCGCAAAGAAAAGTAACGTACGTCACATGATAATTGCGCGTCACTACAGCAGAAGTATAGACTGCTGAAATCACATCCGAATAATGATTCTGAAAACGTTTACGGTCGTAAAGGTGAAACCACTGCACTGTAAAATTAGAAAAGCTAAATTATTATTTATACTCATCGTATTTGTTCTTGGGGTGGGGAGTTGTGGGAAGTGTGTCGTTTCTAAACTCCGCCCACACGGGTTCAACGCGGATGTGAATCAATAGATCCAGAAGATCCGGATCCTCCGTGAGGAATATCCGTGTTTAAACATCAAAGTCAGAGCAAGTGAAGAATGCGAGAAGCAGATATTGTGTCCGGGAACATCACATCCACAGAGAAAGTGAGTCAAATTCTGCAGGAAACCATTTAAGCACAATATGCGTTGACAGCTCGTTTCAGACACATATTTGTTGTGATTTTGCGGTCTCTTTCTCGTTTGTTTACTCTGCATGTTGGTGTCGTTCACTTTCTGAATTCTTTAGCAAAACCACGAAACGATATTAAAAGTAACTGCGGTGACAGACTTGTTGTTTCCGTGTTTGTAAAGTGAAGAACACAATTCTTTTTGCTGTATGTTGTTGAAACTCTTAACAGGATCTGACAGAATGCTCCTCCTGTCACGTGACACAATTCTGCAACTGTTGCCTAAATGTATGATAAGCTGTATGAAATTATACAGGATTGGGAAAGCGCTATTTAAATACAATTTGAATTGAAATCGAATTGAAGAATAGTTATATGCCATTGTGCCAAATATTCTCTTGTTAAAATTGTTCATAAATTTGCAGAGGAATGTAGATTTTATTCTATATAACATACACACACACACACTGTCTGTAAATGTGCCTCACTGTTTCTAACTACTACGTTTACTACTAACTACTAACATTTGTCTCAAGGTGTGACCGCAGTTGAAATTCAGCACATTTACTGTGGACATCATCCACATTCTTAATTGACACTTAAAGTTCTTTTGAGCCACTGTGAACAATTGTGTGATAATGTTTGTGTTGCTGTAGAATGGAGAAGATGTTGATGAGATCTTGGAAGAGTCTCATCTGCTTCTGGATGACTCGTGTTCTGGGATTCTTTACCCTGGACTGGAGACCTGGAACACTGAATCACATTGTGTGAGTATTTCTCTCATTGAACCCGATTCCCTGAATCACTTGGTGACTTCGGATTGAAGCATGTGAGTCACACACTGTCCTGCATTCTGTGGTAAAGCGTCACTCAATGTCTTACAGGGTTTGAACGACAGTGAATCTGAGGAGGTTCTGAACGCCATAAACCCAAACGAGGTTTACCCATCAGCAGCAGCAGGCGTGCAGGAGGTGTTGTCAGAGAGCGACAGCGGACTGTCTGAGGATCTGTGTTCTGATGGAGCGCACGAACAGAAGGTCAACGTCCAGCAGATGCCTGCTCTCTATCAGGTGGTTTATGACATCAGCAGTCTGGGGGCCGTCATCACAGAGCGGGGGCCGCCACATATGGATCTCATCTCTATACAGCTGGGTGACCATCATCTCTCTTTACTTCACTGTCTGTGATATTCGTGATGATGTCAGATGTCCGTTTACTGATGTCTTCTCTCTCTTCAGACGACTGGAGCTCTCAGATGTTGTTGTCAGATTCCTGTGTTGTCAACGAACTGGTATCATCTGTCAAAATGGAGAGTGACGACACACAACAATCACACACGCCGGACAGCTCTTTGGTACAGTTTTTATGATGATGATGTTGAGACTCTTCTGGAGACCCGTGTTGATTGAGAATCTGTCATCAGGTTTATCCTGAACTTCAGCTGACAGAAGAGGAACAGTCACTTCTGAATCAGGAGGGAATCGCATTGCCCAATAATCTGCCCTTAACTAAGGTCACATGTGTGCTGTGTGTTGTGTTGTGCTGCGTGTGTGTTGTGTACAGCACTGACTGAATTTTGTTTGAATCTCACAGGCTGAAGAGAGGATTCTGAAGAAAGTGAGACGGAAGATTCGTAACAAATTGTCAGCACAGGACAGTCGCAGAAGGAAGAAAGATTATATCGACGGTCTGGAGAGCAGGTGACATTGACTCCCGTGTCAGAAATATCTGTCTGTCGGTCTGTGTGTTTTCTTTAATGTGTGTGTGTTTTAGGGTGGCTGCGTGTTCGGCTCAGAACACAGATTTGCAGAGAACGGTGGAGCATCTGGAGAAACACAACATGTAGGTGTAATAGAGGTGACAGGTGATCTCACCGGTTGCTCGTAAACAACTGTTTAATGTGTTCAGAACATGTGATCCGGTTCTTGCTGTGCTGTGTTTTCTGTCGTTGATGAATCACTTTGCATGTGTTCGGTTGCAGTTCTCTTGTGGCTCAGCTGCGCAAACTGCAGTCTTTGATCAAGCAAACGGCCACGAAAGCTGCGCAGACGAGCACGTGTCTCATGGTCAGATCTGATCTCTTGAACATCAGATGAATCTGTTAGTTTCAGCAGTGATTGAATGTGTGTTTTCTCTCGTCACAGATCATCATCTTCTCCTTGGGTCTGATCATATTCCCCAGTTACAGTCCGTTCACATGGCGCTCAGCGGAGGACAGCTACGCTCCGTCTGCCGGTGAGACCAATATCAAAACATCAGTCTGTCTGCAATGACGAAAACTGACTGCGTTGTCTCGTGTGAACTGTTCGGCGTGTTTTTTTCCTCGCTGCAGTGATGTCCAGAAATATCCTGAACGATGCGGCCTCACTTTCCCTCTCCGAGGACGTGGGGCTGGATGAGCCGATGATTTCAGATCCACTCACAGATCACAGTCGACCGGATGAGGCGGAGGTGGTGTTGGATGTGCCGCAGAAGTCAGAAGATATGCCGGTTCTGCAGGGTTCAGTGCTGGAGAACGACACGGCAGTGACTACAGGAACCACGAACACTCCTGCCGTGGGTTTCATCGCACCTGTGGCGACAGGGAACGCAGCAACAGACGCAGGCAAACCTCCACACGCTGATGAAATGTGAAGAATCCTCCGGCGTGGGCTGTTGCTCTGGGTGTGGCCGGTTCTTTTGTGCGAGTGCGTGTTTGAATGAACGCCAACATGTGTTTGACTGTTGGCCGTCAGTCGGGTGGCTTTATTTATTCTCGCTGGTGTTGAAAGACTGTTAAAGGGGTGTTTCCTCTACACTACTGCCCACTGCAATTGGTTTTCCTGAAATCTTTTGCATCATGCAAAGGAAATGTAAAGTGTTTTAAGCCCATGCCTTGGTGCACTGTCGATAATGGAGGAGAAAATGCATTTGTTGTTGTTGACCTCTAAGAATGACAACCTTTTTTTGCATAAATTTCATTCATTTGCTTGAAGCCATCAAATCAAACCAGACGTGATGTGTGACGGCTCTATTGACCCGTACAGTCTGAGATCATCAATCAAATCAAATTAAGATCCAGTTAGAAATCAAACACTAAAGAGTGTAAATAACACTTACGCTGTTTTTTATATAATGTCCTGATCCGTCTGTATCATGTGAATTATTTATATGTTATTGGGCTTTGCTGTTTCAGATAATAAGAATAAATGTTAAAGTTTTATTTAATGACTTTTTGTTCATGAAATGCTTTTGTTTGTACAATGTCCTTGATTCAGATTATCTGAGGATGTAATGACTCCGGTTTTATATTTTGTCATTTGAATAAATGTTTTTGTAAATCTGTGAAGAAACAACACTCGGCAGAATGTTATTGTGGAAGGACTTGATGATCCAGCTTGAAACTGAAAACTATAACACATACACACATAAACACAAAGACTTTGAGACGTACAATTACAGGGAACGTGGAATTGTATAAACACATACATGTATGAAATAAATACACAATCAGAAATGTACACAAATATCTTTATTTAAAAATATTTCAGCCCTTACATGTCTTGATAAGGAACACTTTGACTGAAATAGAAAGTGTGTCAGTAATAATCTGCTGATCCTGAAGATCTATTAAGCACGTGGTGAATAAGGATTGTCTTTACGTTTCAATCCTCAGATGCTTTTCCAGAATGTGTTGTGGAGAAGACGAAGAGTGATATCCTGAGCACATAGAGTCTTCCTCACGTTGAGCTCTTCATCAGATGCTGATGTGTGACAGATTCAGATCATCTGTAGCTCACACACAATCACACATTTATACGGGAGGAATGAATAAATCAAAGTGAGAATATCTTCACATGAAGATGTCAGCCTTCAGAACAAATCTTATTTAGGAGCCTTTAATAAATTCATGTAAAACAGGATTTCTGTGTTAATCTACTCACACAAGCCCTGTGACACCACAGATATTTGATTGTGAAATACACTCAGCAATACATTCAATCTAAATATTATTGATCAAAGAAAGCATGAATATCAATTTACTAAGTTTGAAGTTGTACATCGAAATATATGTTGATACAGCCCTTGTATTTTTCAAGAAGAGTCTAGCTTTTAAAATAAACAACCTGAATCTATTAGGTATACGCTTTAATCATAGTGAATATTTAAAGGTTTAGTTACACTTATGATTGAAGATTATACTGATATTCGCTAAATCATTCCATGTTTTAACTATTAGAAACGACATTCCTTTTCACCCTTCCATTAACTTTAAATGTCGTGTACACAAAGCTTTAACTGCACGCCAGCACACAAGTTTCCCATAAATGTCCCATTTACATTTTCTGATTTGAAAAGACATCTGAAATGTCTGTTTAATGTAGTTCAGTCTGTTTACACTAGAGCGCGATGCGCGTGCACAAATGGGACCCACAGGTGTTTAGACGCACAGGTGACGTCAAGGCCTGAAGACGGGAACGCACGACAGGCACAGTGACAGCACACGCACGCGCACGCACGCACACTTGACATCATGATGTGATTGTTTGACGGACAGCTTGTTAAATTAAGGTAAAACATTTATGAAAGAGTCATTAACACGAACTACCTGAATGTCTATAAGTGTAATGAACTGACTTTCAAACATCGACCTGTCCACACACAAACACACACACACACACACACACACACACACACACACACACTCGAGCATTTTCGTTTCCTATCATGACACTTTGATGGATGTTTTTCTTTTATTACATCACTCTCTATCATTTACACAGATTTAAGAAAACCTCCAGAAATAATGAATAAATTACTTAATATTTTTGGTTTCTACTTTATTTCATAGCTCAGTTTTCACACATACAATTGAAAATAAAAATCGTAATTAAATGCTGGTAATAGTAGCACTGATAGAGAATGTGAAGGGACATTAAGGGATGCTTCACCCAAAAATGAAAATTCTGTCATCATTGACTCCAAACCTGTATAAATGTCTTGGGTCTGCTCAACACAAAGGAAGATATTTGGAAGAACGTCAGATCTCACCCACTATGGGAGTCAATGGGGGCTGAG
>CM056455.1:2275218-2277718 GCA_029783895.1 Triplophysa bombifrons | reverse complement strand
ATCAGTCATGTCAGACACATGGCCTATCAGATCTGCCTCGCTGTCAACTGTGAGCACACGCGTGTCCTTCCCACAGCGCCTGATACTGAACCACATACATGTCATGATTATCTTTTTTGTTTTTTCAGTTCTACACAGCAACAAGCTGACACACACAGACCTCAAACCCGAGAACGTCTTGTTTGTGAACGCAGAATACACAGTCACGTGTAACTCCCAGCAGGTGAGACGTGACTCACAGAACATCTCTTCAGCGCAGAAGAAGTCACGTTTATCTCTTCATGTTTCACACAGACTGAAGTGTTGATGATGGTTATTTAACATTGATTTAGTTTCAAATGTGTTGTTGTTTGTCATTGTAATGTTTGTGTGGTAGTAAGGGACAGAAACAGGAAGTGCATCTGGATCAGTGTTGTTTGCGTCTGGCCTATAACACTTGTTGTACAGCAATGTGTGTGATGATGTTGTGTGTCAGAAGAGAGACGAGCGATGTGTCAAGAACACAACTGTGAGGCTGGTGGATTTCGGCAGCGCCACATTTGACCACGAGCATCACAGCACCGTTGTTTCCACCCGACACTACAGGGCGCCGGAGGTCATTCTGGGTAAACAAACATCCCTGTGTGTGTGACTGCACTTGTGTGTGTGTGTGTGTGTTTGTGTGTTTATAATGTGTGTCTGCAGTGAGTGTGTGCTGATTGTTTTTATTGTGCGTGTGTTTGACTGCAGTGTGTGTTTGTTAATGCTTGTTTTATTTTGTGTGTGTGTAGAGCTGGGATGGAGTCAGCCTTGTGATGTCTGGAGTATCGGTTGTATTCTCTTCGAGTATTACAGTGGATATACACTCTTTCAGGTGTGTGTGTTTCTCTCAGACGACTCTCAGTGTTGTGCGTTGTGTTATGACTCATAGGTTTTGTGTCTCATAGCTGCTGGCACTACCTACAGTTGATTGATTATGTATTGAATGTGACATGAGTTTGACATTCAGATGTCTGTTTTCAGACTCATGACAACAGAGAGCATCTGGCCATGATGCAGAGAGTACACGGAGCAATTCCTGCCAGAATGATTCGAAAAAACAAGGTCAGGAACCGCTCTAAACCTTTAATGACTGACTGATGTGAGTGTAAGAATAATTGACCTTTGCCC
The DNA here is from genome assembly GCA_029783895.1 of Triplophysa bombifrons. Taxonomy (NCBI): domain Eukaryota; kingdom Metazoa; phylum Chordata; class Actinopteri; order Cypriniformes; family Nemacheilidae; genus Triplophysa; species Triplophysa bombifrons. The sequence continues at coordinate 2,276,569 of CM056455.1, read as the reverse complement.
TCAGGAAGCAAAAATACTTTTCCAGAGGTCGGTTAGACTGGAGTGATGATACATCAGCTGGACAATACGTGAGAGAGAACTGCAGACCTCTCAGAGTGAGTACACGTTGCTCTTATAATGTGATAAACTAATGAAACTCAAATCATCTCTCTCGCACTCTCTCTCGCTCTCTCTCTCTCTGAGGTCAGAGGTGTGTGTCGTGTGATTCAGAGAGCATCATCGGCTCTTTGACTTGTTGGAGAGTTTATTTGAATATGAACCAGAGCGGCGGCTCTCTCTCTCCACTGCACTGCGTCATCCATTCTTCAGGTGTGTCCGAGATGCCAGCGGCAGAGACGTGAGCCGGTGACCTCTGCTTTTCACATTCGACCTCTATCCTGTGCTCCTGACCGCTCCATTAGCGTGTGTTTTAACACTTGACTGCTGCTGTATCTGAGCCTGTGTCGATTCTGTTGGTTCTGGGGATGAATTTAACCTCATGAATGTGATTGACAGCTTTGTCATCCAATCAGAGTGCAGCTGTAGCTGAAGGAGGAACCAAGAGAATGACACTGATGGACTGAGAGGCGTAATTCTGAGGAACTAACGGAGACGTCCTAGACGGTTTGCCCGATTTGGTCAAAATTAGCCACAGTTTTGGCACAGCGCCATCTACTGGTCCAGAGATATATAAAATGGCTTTTTTTGCTTACAACTTTAAACATTTTGTGTAAAATCATATGAGTGATCTTATGATTGTTTAATTCCTTGACGCATGGCGAGTCGAACCATTCCCAATGTTTCTCATTCGTCCATTGTGGGCATCAGCCATTTTGAATTTTGTCATAAAATGCTGTATTTTACGTAAACAATAATGCAACAAAACTTGGCATGGTACATCGAGGTTAAGTTCTGAGAATACGTGTAAATTTATACTCATAATGAAATTTATTAAATTGCTTATAACATATGAAGAAATCACATAATGTATTCAACTTACATTAGAATATATGTTTGCTCAAGCCGAGTTGTTTGATATCAGAGTTGTCATTTTCCACCATACTTCCTGTCCGCCATATTTAATTATATAGAAAACACACTTTTTTTTGCTATTTCCTTTTGGGCCGTTATTGGGCTTGACCCTGCAATTGCCGCTTGTCGTTATATTTTGATTGTGAGTTTGTCTGGAAGTTGAATTGATGCAAACACTCTTTTACACATGAGAGTATTCTGTCATGACAGTACATTTTTTGTAAAGTAAGCATTATGTTGCGTAGTATGAAGTGTGTGTAACAGAAAATTATATTGTGTCAGTGTCAGTGTCAGTGCTTCTGCAGTTCACTGATGTCTGACTGTAGATCTGATCTGAACC
>CM056455.1:2250675-2274718 GCA_029783895.1 Triplophysa bombifrons | reverse complement strand
AGTTTGTACATAAAGAGTAAACAAAACATCACACACATTCATAGAGTTTTTGGAAGTACATTTTTTAAATAATTTCATTTCTGAATTTCATTTATTTGTTTGGTTTAAAAGCATCTCTTCCGTTGCACAAACACAACCAGTCAACAGTTTAAAGTCACTTTCTTCTGCAGGTATTAAGGTGTATACTTAAATGTGTGAAATAACAGCTAAAGAATAAACATGGACAAAAATATAACTGGGCCAATTCTTGTGATTTTATTACAAAACCAAACATTTAGTTAATAAAAGTGTTTTTGAATTGGATATCAGTCTGAACAGACGTTCATTTATTCATTCCCAAAGATATATTTCTACATTGTAAATATGGAATAACATATCATTTAAGAAATGAGTGAGTGACCTTAAACTTTTGAAGGGCGGTGTTTTCAGATGTTTTGAGAGGTTTTGTTTTTGATTAAATATTTGTATTTTCTAGTCCATATTGACTGTAGCATTAGGTCTAACACACATGTTGAGCTCACACTGTAGAAAAACAGAAGACGTCTTTAAAACACCATTTTACAGTGTGAGGTGGATGTCTGTAAATGTCACGAGGGGTTTGGAGAATGATGCAAATATGATGTTTCCTTGAAGCCGGTGTCTTCTGATGGGTTTCTAAGAGAACAGATAGAGATGTTCTTCTGAGTGCGCGGAGCGTGTGTGTGTTTCTCAAAATACAGCCTGGAAAATCTGTACCGCATACGTCCTGAACGTCACTGCAAACATTTATCGCACATAACGCTTCAACTCTTCTCTGGTTTCTTAATAACAAATCAGGCCTATGAATGTATGTCTTTTGATTTAATTTGGGCACACATGACACGTGTACATATGCAGCCTGTTTACACTTTACCTTCTCTGTAACACGTGTGTGTAAAACAAACATGTGACTGACTCAGTTCAGCATCTGTGCACTTTAAATATAAAACACAGAACAACATCAAATAATGGAGATAATGTTGTCTTGATTCTAAAACATGAAGCTTGTGTTTATCAAATTGTAAACGAGTGAAAAGAGAATCAAATACTCAAAATTAAACTAACGGTACTGTTTAACGTGTTTACAAAATGTAACATGCTCTCCGGCTTCTAAGTGGCTTTGGATAAAAGCGTCTGTCAAATGAATTAATGTAAATGTCCTTCATCACTCATTGAACTCTTTCAGTCTTATACAGTATGTGTGTTTATTCCACAGTGTAAATACGACGTCTGCATGTGTCTCTCATACTTCACTGTACACACGGTTTGGGTTTTATCAGTCGAGTGAGACTGAAGAATCAACACACGCCAACAGGTTATGTTCACTCAAATAAATGTGTGTGACATGCTTGACACAATCATGAGAATGAATCAGACTGTTGACTGTATGCGTGTGTGTGTGTTGTCTTGTGTTGTATTGGTGTCTGGTCAGCAGTTTCACGTCGACCATCAAGTTTCTGTATGGGAAGTCAGAGGAGGCGTGTGAGGTTGTGTATTTCACTCCAGTAAAGAGCATCTCACTGTCGATGTGTGTGTGTGTGTGTGTGTGTGAGAGAGAGATGATGTTGCAAAACCAACTGATCCTCATCTATTTCCGGTTTCTCCTTCCTCTCTCTCTCTCTCTCTCTCTCTCTCTCTCTCTGTGATAAAAAAAGCTTGTTTTAAATTATATTTCATAAATAAATATTTGTAACTTTGAATAAATAATTATCTTTCTCTCTCTCTCTCTGTGATAAAAAAAGCTTGTTTTAAATTATATTTCATAAATAAATATTTGTAACTTTGAATAAATAATTATCTTTCTCTCTCTCTCTCTGTGATAAAAAAAGCTTGTTTTAAATTATATTACATAAATAAATATTTGTAACTTTGAATAAATAATTATCTTTCTCTCTCTCTCTCTCTCTCTCTCTCTCTCTCTCTCTCTCTCTCTGTGTGATAAAAAACTTTGATCAAATTATATTACTTCAATATATATTTGTAACATAAGTAAATACTTCTCTCTCTCTTTCTCTCTTCCCCCTTTTCTCTGTTGGTGTAACCCCCACACCTGTCTCTCTCTCTCCTCTTGTGACTGCATGAAAGTGAAAATCGTAACTGTGATATGGGGAAATTCTGACATGGGTCCACATGCATTTACAGGAACAGTGTGTGTGTGTGTTTGTGTGGGTGTGTGTTTCATCTGAGGGTCTTTTTGAGGAAGAGGGAAATCCATACACAAGCACTCAAAATTCTGTCATAAGACCTAACCTCTCAACCGCACATGCACACACACACACACACACACACACACACACACACACACACACACGCACATGCACACAGACACACGCACACGCACACAGACACACGCACACAGACACATGTATGTATACCACAAAACGTGTTTTCAGAAAATGGCAAAACATCGGCATAAATAAATGACTGCATTGCTCCCTTATCACGAAGCATAGTCACTTTTGGTGGCAGCGGTGGGATTTGAACCCACGCCTCCGAAGAGATACTAGAGCCTAAATCCAATGTTAATTAAAGTGTCTTACCTCCAGTCCATAAACATACAGTTGGCCACTTCTCACGTCTGTGTCTCTCAGTCAGTCCTGAAGGTAAAAACAGAGAGAAAGGTCTGAAAAGTGTTTGAAAGTGACACATGATTTTCTCGTCAATCATCAGATTCATCAGCATCATGTCGAGACAGACGCCTTCATGGAGACTGAAATATGAAACAGAGATGTGACATATAAACACTGAATCTCACATAAACACGCATGGCGGCATGTATTTTACCGGGAGAAACAAACGCTGCTTTCATTCACAGTCCATTAATCTTAATACACGCATGCATGATGTGTCTTCATATGACGCTCCAGAATGTAAAAGTCAAATAAATATTTTGAATACACAATGACCCATTAAACTAGATATTTGCTCTTCACCCACAAAATCTTCTGAGATTATCTACACAACCACATCATGTGGATCCCCCGCTTTCTCAAACCCTCCCTGAAAACCTCTCAAGACCGTTTTCAACTCAAAACTGAACACTTTTCTTTCCTTTTACACGACCACGGCGTTGTGGGGGACTGAAGATGCAAAGTTTTAAAAACAGGTCTCAAACTGCAAGCTTTTGAATACGACAGCGTTTTGTCTCCGTGTACACTCTGAATGCGGCGTTTTGCAAAGACGATGAGGTAATACACATGCGTATACACAAACTATTAACACACATACATGTCGACTGTTAGTGCGTTCCAAATGGGATACATCGCCCACCGAAGGGAGTGAAACTAATCATGTCCGCCATATTGAAGTGTTATTCCATACCGAAGGGCCCATGACTGGCTTTCGGAATGAAGGATTTCAAAGGGTACAAATGATAGACACTAGTTTGCACCCCCATGATTCTTTGTGCAGATTTTTGCGTGGAGACAATGATGCAGAAGGGCACTTCAAGAAACAGTTGTTTGGTCCCCTACACCCTTCAACCCTTTGAACCCTTTGAAGGGCTTAGCGCACAGGGATGAGCACTCCAAATGTAACCTAGGGAAAGTTTATCATTTAAACTTAAACAGCAAAATGGCATAAAGCATTAGACAAGATTATCAATGCAAAGCATTATTAAAGATTCTATTACAGAGGCTTTTCACAAAATTCACGCTGTTACAAATAGTACAGACAGTGGAAAAAACTTAAAATATAAAATATATTCGTTCAGAAGATCTACATTGGTAGCAATAAATCTGAACATATTTTTCGTTTTTTTAGTAATCGGACCACTGTATTTACAGTCCCGTTTAGTAAGTGTGTGGGAGAATCATATATTTTCATAGTATAGGGATAGTTGATGAATAAATCAGACATGTGTCCTGTAGTGTGACAGTAAAATTCAGAGAAAAACCTGTAAATATTTCTTTGATTTATATTATTATTATTTATATTTATCATATAAAACAGCCTAAGATAAATATATCTTAATTATTAGTATATTTCTACATTTTTGCCCATAGGACAAATTTGCATATTAGTCTGTCAACTACTCGTGTATATAAGCTTAAAATTTAAAACCCTATCTAAGATCTTCCAATTTTAACTATTTCAAGAAATAAAAAATATCATATCATTCAAAGACTCCTGATTTACTAAAACAATATATAATTTACTTATGTGACATCGAGTCAATGAACATGATAGATTCAAATATCAAATTAAACCAGAAACGTCATTCCAGCTTACATGAAAAAGGACAAAAAAAGGAACTGATATTAAAAACAAAAAATATGTAACATACGTATAAATGCAATAATACCATAAATAAAGATCAAATGTATATACATTAGTGTTAATAACTAAAGATTGTATTCAGGCCATTTTAATATCATAAAGATATTAACAAATAATGAAACTCTTAACTTAATTTTAACAGTGTATTTTACTGAGCAAATCAAATGAACTCAAACTCAAGTGTAGAAAAAATATCAAACAAGATATCAGACTAAAGCGGAAGGTCCGGTTCTCCTTCAAAACATTCACATAAATACTGTCTGTACACACGTTAACTGAGCTGGGAGATTAAACAGAGGGGACACATGTGGTTGTATTTAAAATGATCAACAATTGACTTCTTAAATATCAACAGGTTTGTATGAAGGTCAGATGTGTCCTCCTCTCTCTCCCTGTGTGTGTGTGTGTGTGTGGACTTGGATTTTATATGTTAGTGGGGACCTCAACCTGAATGCACACCAACCCAAATTAAGGTCCCCGTGGGCACAAAAGCTTATAAATTGTACAGAACAATTATTTATTAAAAATATAAAAGGTTCTCTAGGATCTTTAAGGTTTAGGGGATAGAATGTACAGTTTGTACAGTATACAAATGGAGATAATAAAACATACATGTGTGCGTGGTAAGGGTGAACCCAACATTGTGTGCACAAATGTCCCGTAACACCCAACCAGTCATTTCTAATCGTGTGGAGAGATGTCCAATCCACTTAAGGACATCAAGCTATAAGCCAAACTGAATGATGCTGCATGTTTTCTGTGAGGGTTTGGATAAGGCAATAATATACAGTTTGTAAGTCATTAATGAAAATCATAAACATGAAAACACAACATGGGCGTGTGTGCTTTATATGCTTTCCTGTAGCTCAGTGGTAAGAGCAAGGTTGTGGGTTCGATCCCGGGTAATTTCACAAACCTATGTTTTTCCAAATCGCTTTGGATAAAAGCTTCTGCCAAATGCGTAAATGTAATATTTATCGAGGAAGAGTTTCATCTACAACGACTAAATAACTGGAATAATGAAGTTTCTATGACGAAGGTGGGGGGGGCACAGTAACAGCAGGTGAGATATTAATGAAACCATAAGAATGTTTCTTTACGTAAACTGTGACGCAAACGCCGTTGAGGAAAGTGTCTTAAAGAGCTTCGGAGTTTAACGGGTAATTTAATGCTCGTGACGTTCGGCGGATCCGGATCGACGGGTTCATCCGGTCCATCCACACGAGAGTCTGTGAGAAATCCGCCTCACGAGTCACAACTGCAGCTAAACACGAAAACAACCCAAAACTATAATCAGAACCGAACTCGCACCTGACTCAGATCCATGTTGTCAGATCAGTATCTCTCTCGCGGGTTTTGGGTGTCACGCGCTATTTATAGCGTTGCCTCACCTGTGAGACGCGCGCAGGTAAACCCCCCAGTACGGCGAAATAAACACTGAACTAATGAAGTAAAACGACAGATAATCGTTAAGAGAACGACAGAGTTTGACAGTAACGAGAGGAAATTATCTTAGATACGTCACACGGGAGTTACCGAGTGCCCGTGACGTATTAGTCCTCTCGTGACCCCGGTCGGGGGGATGTGGATCAATAAAGCAAATGAAGACCAAACATGGAAAGAAAGAAACTTAAACAACAATTAATGAAGCGCAGTATATCTTATGTCATATGTTTAAACCGTACGGAGCAAAGGAGCTTTACCTGAGCCGGTGTCACCTGAGTTTCCCCGCCGCGTAGTGTCCCACCTGACCGCCGGCTCTTCTTCTACTTCCTGAAAGTGACGCGCCTCGACCTCGCGCGCACCGCAACGGCTCCGCGGTTTGGTCTCCGGTAGCGCCTGATCTTCGTCCGGTGTCGGTGTGTGCTGTCAGTGGTTCGATCCGCTCTTGTGCAGGTTCTGACCCGCTCCTGATGAACGCCTGCCGCTCCTCCTTAAACCCGCAACCAGGAAGCGGCTTGTCCTATTTCCAGTGGCCGCGGGTGATTGGCTCTGTGGGCGGCGGAGGGCGCAGGAGTGGGGGGATGGGGGGTCGGACGCGGCGCGATAGGGCGGAACGGGCGTCAGTCGCTGCGCGTCGGCAGGTGTGTGTGTGTTGATCCGGGTGGGCATGACGGACCGCTGCTGGTCATTCACACATCACTCGAGTCAGTCATATTTCACGCGTCTCTTCCTTTTTCACGCGTCTCTTCCTTTTTCACGCGTTTCCACTTCTGCTTCTGAAAATGACTCAAGTGACAAACTCTGAATTTGCATGTCAAATTGTGTGAGTGGAGGAGAGAGAGATCTGATCTGAGATCAGTCCTGTCACTCAGTGTCTCTGTCAAGTGGCGCCGCAATTTTAAAATATATTCATGTTAAAAGTGTTTGTGCCTGAGGCGCACACACGCACAAACACACACACACACACACACACACACACACACACACACACATACACACACATACACACACACACACACACACACACACACACAATGTCTCCAATGTGGCATGTACGCAAATAAGTGATCAAACATACTAATGATAGTTTTTGCGATTAGATTTTTCTGAATACAGATTAAATTACTATTTAATATCAGGTCATATTAAAAGGCTAAATACATGATGTTTTACACATTTTAAAGCAGTCGTTTAAAGGGACAGGACACCCTAATATTTTGAGAAATGTCTCCGTGGTTTTGTGTTCATATAATGCAAGTAAATGGAGTTCAGTGTTGTTTGATTATCACCCTTCCTCAAAATATCTTCTTTTCTGTTCTAAAGAAGAAATACAAGTCATATGACATCACATGAGGGGATCGAGTGAATGATGAAAGAATTCTCATTTAAAAAAAGATTTTAAATATATATTTGTTGTTGTTTGTCGCAGCACTGATATGAGCAGGGGGACTTCATTAAACAACATAAACAAACGCAAGAGTTAAATGTCCAACAAAACTGAACAATAAACACAAACAGGTCTTTGACTTTGCTCACAAATGCATCATTCACTGTAACAGTTCAATCCTATGCAAAGCATTCTGGGAACAAAAAATAATCAACATGCAGTTTCAGTTAATTCACAACACAACTGAGTAAACAAATGATACATATGTGATTGAACTTAGCACAAATTGTTACGTTGTTTTTCGAACTTGTGTTAGAAATTGACAAAGCAACAAAATATTCTTTGCGCACACAATTACACTTAATGACATAACTGCACACAACACACAAATGAAGAAAAGAAAAAAGTCTGAAAACGGATCACGACAGCAGTGGTGAGAGAAGAGAAACACAGCAGTGTGTGTGTGTGTGGGGGGGGTGTCAGGATGAGGTTAGTGTTGAACACACACACACACACACACACACAGTATATTCGCTGACTTCCTGTTTGAAGTGGTTTAGCAAGTTAAGGCGGGGGGGGGGGGGGGGGGGGTTACTCTATACATACTGTACTGTATACCCATATATATGTACATACATAACATAAATAGGACGTTTCTAGAATGTTGTTCTAAGGCCGTTTTTTCTTAACATTATAGGAACCTTACTCATACATTGAAAACATTATAAAAACGTTCCATAAACATTATTTTAAGAATGTTTCCCCCTCACCTTTAAAATACCTTCAAAACAACGTTAGTGAAAGTTGTGGGAATGTTCCCTGTTAGCTGGGTATATACAGCATCCATATTCAGAACACATGTCAGGTTTGTGTTATATCTTCCAGAACACACACACGTTTCAATGTGTGACTTTTTCTTTAGTTTAAATGCTATAAATTTTCACGATATTTTAAATCTTTCTTTATATATTTGTAGTTGTTATATTGCTGGAATGTCACTCACGGACTCACTGTATGACTCTTCAGTTTAAGTCTCCATCTAGTGTTGATTCTTGTAATGAATCCTGTACGACGTTACCTGAACAATCATTGAGATTTTTTTATGTTTTGTAATAGTTGTTGATCAAACTGTTGTCTGAAGTTTAATGGTGTACCTCCTTCACAATTTTGCTTTTCTGCATCTTCTGCATTATTGACCCTTTTTCATCAGTGACTGAATGATGAGATTCATCTTTTTATGCCAAGGAAAATTGAAAGACTCATACACAACTGTTAGAAAAATATATTCCATGATACTCTAGAAGTCAACACTACATTCAAAAGTCGGGTGCACGTAAACCTTTAGGTAGGGTGACCAGTTTCAATTGTTATTATTTTGTTGGAATAATTTAAAAAAATATATATATATAGTTACGCCTTCCAAAAGCTATAAAATGTTTCCGGAAGGACAAAATTCATTTGACAAATAAAATTAAACACAAATTATAATTTTCAGAGATTTACACCCACCTAACTTTAAATATATTGTGTTGACTTCTTGAGCGTCAGGGGATGTTTGTATCTTTTGTAATAGTTGTGTATAAGTCTCTCAATTTTCCTCAGTGTGAAGAGATTAATCTAAACATTATAAAGTCATTAGTGGACAGAGATCAAATATGTAGAAGACACAGAAAAACAAAGGTTGTGGAGGATCTGGAGGATTTTTCAGAAGACCACTGGACAATTGATTAGCTCAGATCACACAAGAAACTATTCAACAGCTATTTCAAAAGCTGTCATTAATTAATTAATGAATTAACATCATACTGTATTAAGAATCAGGTGTAGGTAAACCTTTAAACTGGCTTACTTTTATGAATTTAGTTATAATTCATTATAAAATACTTTTTGTAAACATATGTTATCTGAAATAACCATGCCCATTTTCTTCAATAGATTCAATCTTTAACAGTTTCCAGATTCTGCAAAGTAAATTTAAACTCTAGACCACAGGAACAGTATGTATGTATGTTTATATGGGATTTGAATAGTTTGCAAGTTCTTTCATTTGTTTTTTATTTACAGTTTGAACGGCAAGATTTTAATAAATGGTACTGTAAATATTGTTATATTATGTTTTATTAGAATGAAATATACTGACAATAACTTATCATTGAAACATTGCTAAAACAGTTCTCATTCCAAATGTTCTAATTGTAAGCTTAGTAAATTGTAAAACATGAGTGTTTAATTTATTTGACTTTTTGTGCAGAAACTATCCTACTGAAAGACAAGATGGACAATGCCACTGTTTTCTGTATTATTTTGTGTATTAATGTAATTGTTTTAATATGCTTAATAAATGAAAGAAGGATCAACAGAAAAAGCCCTTGATTAAATCAATACACTGTATTGTGCAATTTTATAATGAATCTACGTTTAAATTGAAGTAGTGGATAACACCGAATTATGATGTGGTGTTTTACTGTGAATATTTTTAAGTACAATCATTTTCTAAAAAATTCATAAGTTCTTGTGCAGCTGTGTAAAACGAACCTGGGCCGGTGTCTTTTGGTACAATGGGCCAATAGCGGCACAGATCCGTTTTTCTCATCTGAACCAGCACTGGGCAAGCTCCAGACCAGCCCTGTTCCGCATCTGGACCAGATCTGTCATCAGTTTGGACCGCAATACTATAGAAAAACCTGAGCTGTTTCAGAGTTGGCCCAGATGAGGAAAACGGATCTGTGCCGCTATTGGCCCATTGTGCTAAAAGTCACTGGCCCAGGTTCGTTTTACACAACTGCCCAAGAACTTATGAAGGATCTGGGCCAGATGATTTTTGCTATTTGAGGAACCTCTGTTACTCTGTTCTGTATCACACATGCACTCTACTGTACGTCTCATGAAGGCCTCACATGTTTACTGATATCTCATGAGTTTCTCTCTTTTTGGAATTCTTTATTATCTGTGAGGCTGCTTATCCTAAATATATTTTTATTCTGTGTGTGTGTGCGTGTGCTTGCGTGAGTGAGTGAGACAGAGTTAACAAATTTTAATGCAGAAAACTGATTATTTCATTTTATTGTGATTTGGCAAAAAGGTCATTTTTTACATAGTCATTATTATTTCTCTTCTATATAATAGCAGGTATTATTAAGTCCATCATTTTTTTCCTCAAAAGCTAAAGCTGTGAAAACAAATAAGAATAAACATTTGGTCCTTAAATGTACAATCTAGGCAACATGGTATTAGAGGAAAAAACTCTGACATAATCTCACTATCGGCACAAAACAGTAAAGAACAGCACTGGAGAGAGAGAGAGAGAGTGTGTGTGTCTGTGTGCGGCTACAGTAGAACACATCAGATGTGTGTGTGATAGACAAAAAGAGACACTGACACATCGGTCTGAAGGTAAAGCACTCGCAGCACACAATATAAACAAACACACAGCAGCGAGTTAGAATATGAACTTAAAAGTCATTTAGTCCAAAACTAACATCAAACACCTGAGACCACAAACTACTGATGGATCGCTTCTATTTATCAACAGAATATTCATGCACATTTAAATTCTTGACAGTTTTTCACACCTGTGATGAACATTGTAAGTACCTAAAGGCAAATTTAACATTTTGGTGACGTTTGAAACCATGAGTTACATTTCACCCTGACCATCCATTAAAATGTGCAATTAAATCTTATTGTCTATTGTCTCTATGTGATTTTTAAATGTGTTCATGCTCTAATGATGCACAAAGATCAGAAGGAAATTGTATTTAGTTTTTTGATCCAGTGTCAAAGGTAAGTGACCTAAGCAGTTTGCCATGATAGTGATATCACAGGAGTTAAATGTTATACTGACAGGTAATCACTGGCTAATAGCTTAACAAAGGGAAGTACACAAAACTGAACAGAATAAATTCATTTTGATCTGTAGAAATGTGTTTTCTACACAACTCACTATGTACAATGCACCATAGGTTTATAGGCAGTGAAATCTACATGAACACAAACGTAATGTGTCATAAACATCTTTTCAAACTCAAGGTTTATAATGATTTCAATGTGGTGTCTGAGAATGTTTGGACAGATTTCATTATTATACTCAAGATAAAAACACTTAGCTCTTCATTTTTTTTTCTGTGATTCTAATCGTGTGAGAAAACGTAAATAATGACAGAATGTGATCGAAAATTCACCAGCTGGTGTTCTGCATAGAGCTTTCTACACACTGAATGTCTGTCTGTGTTTTTACATCTGATTCTCCGGCAGTGGACGTCTCTACTCGCCTGAAAATGCTGTTTGTGATGATAAAATATGACAAGTGTTCATTTGATCCCATTAAAAGCTGATTTAAGGCTAACGTCCTGACGAAAAGTGCTTTGTTAAAAGACCTACTGCTGATTGTACTCTTTCCCTCACATTATACAGTGGTGACACAGATACCGCTCAATGTTCTGAAAGTACATTCGCTTGAAGATTATCAGCAACGGTTTTAGACAAATGAGAGAATTTGTATCTAAACTATCAAAGATTAAAATCTTCATCTATCAGATGAATAGTATTAAGGTCTAATAAGAGCATCTGACACTCATTAGAGTTACCAGCTCTACTGTTTGGTAAAATGTGTACAATATTACATACTAGTTTCTTTACTCCCCCATGCAGCTATAGAATAGTGGACATTCTAAGATGACCAGGACAATGAAGAATCTTTATAAACACACTAGTTCTAATAATGAATCAAACATTTTTAGTTGTTTTTTGGACCTTGATTCATGGGAGAAAACTGGAAAATCTTCCAACAGTCAGCACAACAACTCTAACCTTAGTAACCATAAACAACAGGAGACCCCGATCAGAACTTTGCCTAAATTGTCCCCTCACTCATCACAGGTTAGCAGGTCTTTTTGTCTTTATATGTCTGAGGCAAGTCCTGGATTTTCCATTCATCTTTTGGGGAAGAGGAGGTGGAAAGAGGAGATGAACTGAGTGCAGTGGAATGTGATGCAGTTAAAAGTGTAGCAGCATGGGACGGGCTGAGTGCAGGAGAACAAGATGCAGTCGAAGGTGCTGCAGCTGGAGACGGACTGAGTGCAGGAGAACGTGATGCAGTTGAAGGTGCGGCTGCAGGGGACAGACTAAGTGCAGGAGAACGTGATGCAGTTGAAGGTGCAGCAGCAGGGGACAGACTTAGTGCAGGAGAATGTGATGCAGTTGATGGTGCTGCAGCAGGGAACAGACTTAGTGCAGGAGAACGTGATGCAGTTGAAGGTGCGGCTGCAGGGGACAGACTAAGTGCAGGAGAACGTGATGCAGTTGAAGGTGCAGCAGCAGGGGACAGACTTAGTGCAGGAGAACGTGATGCAGTTGAAGGTGCAGCAGCAGGGAACAGACTTAGTGCAGGAGAACGTGATGCAGTTGAAGGTGCGGCTGCAGGGGACAGACTAAGTGCAGGAGAACGTGATGCAGTTGAAGGTGCAGCAGCAGGGAACAGACTTAGTGCAGGAGAATGTGATGTAGTTGAAGGTGCTGCAGCAGGGGACAGACTTAGTGCAGGAGAACGTGATGCAGTTGAAGGTGCTGCAACTGGAGACTGACTGAGTGCAGGAGAAAGTGATGCAGTTGAAGGTGCAGCAGCAGGGGACAGACTTAGTGCAGGAGAACGTGATGCAGTTGAAGGTGCTGCAACTGGAGACGGACTGAGTGCAGGAGAACGTGATGCAGTTGAAGGTGCTGCAGCTGGAGACGGACTGAGTGGAGGAGAACGTGATGCAGTTGAAGGTGCAGCAGCTGGAGACAGACTGAGTGCAGGAGAACGTGATGCAGTTGAAGGTGCTGCAGCTGGAGATGGACTGAGTGCAGGAGAACAAGATTCAGTTGAAGGTGCCACAGCTGGAGACAGACTAAGTGCAGGAGAAAGTGATGATGTTAAAAGTGTAGCAGCATGGGACGGGCTGAGTGCAGGAGAACAAGATACAGTTGAAGGTGCCGCAGCTGGAGACAGACTAAGTGCAGGAGAACGTGATGCAGTTGAAGGTGCAGCAGCAGGGGACGGGCTGAGTGCAGGAGAACAAGTTGCAGTTGAAGGTGCCGCAGCTGGAGACGGACTGAGTGCAGAAGAACAAGATGCAGTTGAAGGTGCCGCATCTGGAGATGGACTGAGTGCAGGAGAACGTGATGCAGTTGAAGATGCAGCAGCAGGGGACGGGCTGAGTGCAGGAGAACGTGATGCAGTTGAAGGTGCAGCAGCAGGGGACAGACTAAGTGCAGGAGAACGTGATGCAGTTGAAGGTGCAGCAGCAGGGGACAGGCTGAGTGCAGGAGAACAAGATGCAGTTGAGGGTGCTGCAGCTGGAGACGGACTGAGTGCAGTGGAATGTGATGCAGCAGATGGAGACCAACTGAGTGCAGAAAAATGTGATACAGTTGAAGATGCAGCAGATGGAGACGGACTGAGTGCAGGAGAATGTGGTGCAGTCAAAGGTGCAGCAGTGGGGGCTTTGGCAGATCGAGTTTGTTTGAAGGCAGGGGTTTGGGTAGGAGCAGGAGCTTGGGATGGAATAAGGGTCTGTGTGGTTGGGGTTTGTACAGGGGTTGAACAGCCACTTTGAGTGGGGGTACTGATGGGAGTTGAGTTTTGGCTTTGATTGAAGCCTGGTGATTGGGCTAAAGAAGTTCCTAGAACCTGGGAACCAGAAGCTGAGATCTGGGTTGTAGCACTCTGACTCAGAGTTTTAGCTGGAGTTTGCATTGATGTTTGGTTGTGAACTGGACTATGAACTGAAGTGTTGGACTGAGTTTGAGTTTGTGCAGCTCTGGGAATGTTGACAGGAGTTGGACATCTAGCTTGGGACTGAGTTTGAATAGCAGCTGTTGTTTGAGACTGGGTGACAGCTGATACTTGAGTTTGGTTAGAGGTCTGCACAAGGACTTGAATGGGGATTGGCATTCTTGTCTGGGTGGGAGTTTGAATCGGGGTTTGTGTTTTGGTTTGGGTAGGGGTTTGAATGGGAGTTTGAGAAGGAGTTACGGTGGGTGTTGAAATAGTGGTGTAAGACAACGGTGATGGTGGTGTCTGAGAGAGTTTGGTTTGGGCATTCTGTGCCAAAGAGGGAACAGAAGATGAAGATGAAGAAGGGGAGATAAACTGAGAAGGATGGCAGAGTGAGGGTGGAGGAGAGGTTGAAGGAGGAGTCGGAATTGCAGAGCCAGGTTTGAGCTGCTGGGTTTGAGGGCCACCTATACCAGAGGGTGTAAAGAGTGAAGGGGGGTTGGTGGAACAAAACGGAGTCTGTTTTGAGGAGGAGATGGGGGCAAGGGGTGATGGAGTAGATCCTAGTGCTGATGTGAGTGGAAGTGCATGTACCAGCTGTGAGGGCATCAGAAGGGGTGTGTGTGTGATGGGTGTTTGTGTGACCTTAGCTTGTGGAGCATTCGAATACAGAACACCTGCACTGCCTCCTCTACCAAGTCCTGATGACATAAGGAAGGGTGCCGACAGCAAATTTCCTCCAGAGGCTTTACGATGGAGAGGTGGGTGAGGCTGTACACCGGCCCAGCTACGATGAGGCAGAGTTGGTTGAGAGGCCGAGAGCAGTCTGGCCTCCTGAGTAAGTCGACCAATCATTGGGAGACCCTGGGTGCTGCCTCCTCCAACATGACGCATTAATGCCTCTTTAGCGCCCTGCTGACAAGAACCAATACTTCGTCCTTCAACAGACAATGCTGCAGCGGCTGAGGAGGGAGGCACAACTTTATGGAGAGGTGATGTCTGACTCCCTCCCGTGGGCTCTATGTGAAAGCGGTGACTGTGATGAATAGTCCTGCCAGCCTGTAGAGGGGCAGGAACTGTCGGTGCAGGTGTGGATGGGGTCTTTGCAGCACCACCCCCTCCACCTGCTGTAGGAGCCACTCCCACAGCGGTTGGTCCCATGGCAGAGGGGGAGGGTGTTGGAGTTACAGATGAAGGGAATCCTCGGGGGGGGAGACCACCCATCAAAGCTATTAGGGAGCCAAAGGACTGACGAGGGTGCAGTATGGGTGGACGGGGTGGTGAAAGAGGGCAGGTTGAGGGGGAGGGGGAGATGGGAAGGAAAATGGCAGCTCCCAGCGCATGTTGCTGCTGTAGCTGCTGCTGTAACTGCTGCTGTTGCTGCTGCTGATGCATCAAGGCAATTGCCACGTTGGTTGTGGCAGCAGCAGTCTGGAGCGGGGCGTGGACCAGCGGCGCCCAGATCACCGGATGAGTGCAAGGCGAGATTGTGCCTCCGATGCGGTTGCCAGCGGCAATGTCCTGCATGGTGGGCATACTGTCGTGCTTAACGATCTGCTGAACCAACATGCTGTCACAAGAACCCAAGCCGGCACCGCCTGCACCGCCACCGCGGCTACCTCCGCCCCGTCCCAAACTGCTGCCCGCCACGGATCCTCCTTGAGAGGTCTTGCGCAACAAAATGGAGTTCTTCTTACCTGCGAGACAATAGGAGAGAAATATGAAACAAAGTGTGCATGTAAATGAGCAAAAAGTTAAATATTCTTCTAGGCTCCGTATAGTACCGTTTTTTTCAGCATAAAAAAAAGGGATTATGGGTAGGAAGGTATTACCAATCCGATTGAGTCTGTCAGCTGCCACAGTCTCGAAGGCCCGTCTCATCATGGGGTGCTCTTCCAAAACCTCATTGAAACTGTCCACACTCAGAGAGTAAAGTCGACAGTACGTGTCTGCTCGGACGCTTGCTGTCCTCCTACCATGGGTCAACAGACAGATCTCTGTGTGACAGACAGAGACAGCACGTTTACAAATTACAGATTTCTACATTTAATACTTCAAACGGCTCCTGAAGAGTTCAATCCTGAAGACATTTACCTCTATGCCTTTCTAGCGCAATGCTCTACTATTAGAGCTACAGGAAAACTCACCACCAAAATATGAGCCATCACTGAGTTTGGTCTCTTTGTTGACGCGTGTCAGAACGCTGACCCGACCGTGTTGGATGAAATACATTTTACGGCCAACGGTTCCCTCACGAATGATGAAGTCGTTGGGCTGAAACACTTCAAACTTCAGTTTGGTAAGGACCGCCGTCACGAAGTTGGGATCAGCGTTAGCGAAAAGCGGCATGTTAGCCACCAGACTGCGGCAGTTAAAGCTCACAATTTCCTGTTTAAAATAGCAGAGCTTAATTAACTTTCAGTGTGTTCATTAATAACAATAAATACTCACTTTGTGTCTCCGTTTTAAATGTTCTGTTTGTTGTAAATTTGCTGAAAGGTCATGCGAGCACTAATATGGTAAGATTGTCAGTTTATTTGCCCACAACTAAAAAATATTTTCAGTTATTTGTATCTGTTTTATTTACATCTATATATCTGTTTTATTTACATCTATACAGTATACTGTGCCTTGTGATACTTCACTTTAAGTAACACGTAAAGTGTTTATGAGTGTGGTGGATGTGTGGACACAGACCTCCTTTAAAGGCTCGCTCAACTCTCCCAGAATGTTGTCCTCATCAAACATCTTTCCTTGATATCGATGTTCATAATACTCGTGGATTTTCTGCCTGACACATGTACTGCTCCACCTGCTTATACTATACAACACAAAAAAAGAAACACAACACACCAGTTCATGATATGTAAATATCGTCATCATTTTAGGAAAAAATTACATTAATAAACATCTATGTACACTACAATCAACTGTGAAATATGCATGTGTGATTATTTATAGATATACACACAGGCGACAGTGACCATTGGCAACAGGAATTGCTAAACCTTATGCAAATGATGAGCGACTTTCGGAAGCAACTACCAATAGGAGTATGGTGAAGTGTTGACTTCATGCTGACTTTGTTTGATCCATAAAAATATACAATTTACATTTAACAACTTACATGCACGTCAACATACTTGAACTTTAACAAATATATTATTTCTCCACGTTATGGTATTGTTGCAAATTGTTGTGGTAAATTGTAATTTTAGGTGTCTAGTCCTGATAATAATAGTTCAAGTTCATTTTATTTGTATAGCATCTTACAGCAGCTACTAGACGAACCAAAGTGCTTAACACATGGAGCATCGAACATGACACACACACTAAAAGGGGAGGGGGGAGAGAGTTCCAGAGATGGGGCCGGTGACAGCATAATAATATACCTTAATAAAATAATATACTTCAACTAAACAATTCCTTTTTTCTCTTTCCCTTATTATTATTTTAAAAAAGCTGGTTTGCAACAATAAAAATTGTAAAAGCGCTTTATGAATAAAAATGAAGTTGAATGAATGAATATACTGAATTAAATTGTTTTAGTAAATGGCCATAAATTGTGAGTGAGAAAGGCGGGTGTTTCACCTTCTCTTGGTACTGTCGTCGAGAAGAGTCGAGTGACTGGATGAGAGCCGTGGCGTGCCCAATGAACATGGCATAGCAGGTGGCACCCACAATCATGCTCAACATGGTCAACCAAACATCCGTCATGCCCTCCGGAGCCTGAGCGCCGTAACCGATGCACAGCATGTGACTCATGGCTTTGAAGAGAGCGTACGAGTACTGCATGCCCCACGTTTCATTCTGACACACACACAGATGAAAGTATGCTTTAACTACGTCTTTTAGCCACTCTTCACTGTCTGTCTGTGAGCTCTGTTCAGGTCATGCTGCTCGATGTGTCTGTTGTGTTCTGATAATCTTCTTATTAAAGATGTTTACTGATGTCTTTACTGTGAGGTGACGGATCTCCTCAATAACATTCCACACACGTCAGGAGGAGATTTTCACTGTCGCTTGTGTTGACCTGAGATTTCAACCTGACACTGAAGTTTGAGACCTTATGATGCTCTTCAGATAAAGAAATATGCAAAATTATCCCTAAATATGAAAACAACATGCCAAATTTAATATGCAAAAATATCATCTGATGAGAAAACTAACAGGAAAGCGTTGCGAGTAGAGAGTTGCGTATAGTTCTCTTCAGTTTAAACACTGTGAATACACAAAATACATTTACTTCTATGCTATAGTGCATTTGAGCTACACATCTGATCCATAATAATAATAATAATGTGTGTGTTCCCTATGAATCACACCCATGAATTGTTGTGCTGCTAATGCAATGCTTTATCAACAGAGATACAGGAAATCTACAAACGACTGAACAATGTCCGACACTGAAACATACTCACAGAAATCCAACACACACACAACTCTTTCATGAGGTCACACACACACACACACACACACCTACACACGCACGCACGCACGCACGCACGCACGCACACACACACACACACACACTCATTTCATTCTCTCTCCAGTCTGAATGAGATCTGCTGCTGTTTGTGAATGATTTTATGTCTATAATTGACTCAACACACAAACGACTAAAATAACCACTGAGCATTTGTTGCCCGGCAACCATTACCATGACAACAGCCGTGAAAACCCTTATATGCACTGTAGTGAGTTAGCTTCATGTGTTTGTGTGTGTGTGTGTTTGTTTTTAATTAGGACTATTTTTTGTTGCCTCAATATTCCAAAAGGACAAGCAGATGCATGCAGAAACATTACAAACACATGAACACACACCTGCTTCCACACATCACACCTGAACTCACATCCGCGCGCGCACACACACACACACACACACAAACCTGACATCACATTCTGCTGGAACTTTCGAACAGGGTAAAGCATCACCTGTGGTCATTTATGTTGTAACTCTCTCAGACTGCTGAAGCCAAACATCACACCTTGGCTGAAGCCAAGCCAAGCCAGAACACACAAACCCACACATTCACACTCATAAACACACACACGTACACACTCATAAACACACACACGCCAGCAAACACACATTCACACTCATAAGCATACACACACACACAAACACACACCCTCATACAAACACGAACTCATAAATACACACACACACTATCGAAAACACACTCAAACAAGCTCACACATAGATACACACACAAACACTCACACACTCATAAACAGAGACTCACACATGACATGTAAGTTCTGACTAAATCAATGACAGACAAGAGGACAGAATGAGTGATTGAAAGTGTTTGAGTTGTGTGGACACACTGTAAACTGTCTCACCACCATGTCGTTTTTGGAGACCCAGCAGTCAGACGGGAAATCCTGCAGCATGGGCACCAGAAACTGCAGACAGCCGTCCCAATGACACAACAACAGCATCATGCCAATCAGATTGACAATCCGCACCATCGCACTGGCCAGATCATACGTCATGTGAAAGATCTGTGTGGCAGAACACAAACCGTGACCACCACACACACGCACAATTGTCATGTGATCACCCGTCTGTCTGTCTGTGTGGGTCTCACCTCCTCCCACTGGTGGATATATCGTATGAGTCGAGACAGACGCAACAATCGCAGCAGACTAAGAATCTTTGTGAATCGAACGATCCGCAGCGCTCGAGCGGTCCGATACACCTGGAGGAGAGAGAGAAGAAGATCTGATGGAAAGCACACAAACCCAGATCAGACCAGATCAGACCAGCCCACAGACTGACCTCTGAGTCCAGCCGAGCCTCCAGATCCACCATCAGGAAGATGTAATCCACTGGGATCGAGGACACAAAATCCACGAGGAACCAGCTCTTTAGGTAACGCTGACGGATGGCTTTAGGGTCCAGCAGGATCTCTGTGCTGTCCTCTTTCACAATGCCCGTGCGAAAATTCAGAACCAGATCCACCAGGAAGAGCGTGTCTGACACCACGTTAAAAAGGATCCACGGAGCCGTGTTCTCGTCCTGGAAGAACGTGATGCCCACCGGAAGAATGATGAGATTCCCCACCATCAGCAAGAGCATCAGGAGGTCCCAATAAAACCTGCAGACAGACAGAAAGTCAGAGGGAAAGACAGACACAGAGACAGACGGACAGACAGACAGACAGACAGTGAGACAGGCAGTCAGAGGGAACGACAGAGATAGAGACAGACAGACAGTGAGACAGACAGACTCACAGACAGACAGACAGTCAGAGAGAATGACAGACATAGAGACATTGAGACAGGCAGAAGGGCAGACAGACAGACACACAGACAGACAGACAGACAGACAGAGAGAAAGATATACATAGAGACAGACAGATAGACAGAGGGAAAGACAGATATAGAGACAGACAGACACACAGACAGTCAGAGGGAACGACAGAGATAGAGACAGACAGACAGTGAGACAGAAAGACTCACAGACAGACAGACAGTCAGAGAGAATGACAGACATAGAGACATTGAGACAGGCAGAAGGGCAGACAGACAGACACACAGACAGACAGATAGTCAGAGGGAAAGATATACATAGAGACAGACAGATAGACAGAGGGAAAGACAGATATAGAGACAGACAGACACACAGACAGTCAGAGGGAACGACATACATAGAGTGAGACAGATAGACAGAGGGAAATACAGATATAGAGACAGACACACAGACACACAGACAGTCAGAGGGAACGACAGACATAGAGACAGACAGACAGAGGGACAGACAGACAGACAGTCAGAGGGAAAGACAGACAGACAGTGAGAAAGACAGAAGGACAGACAGACTCACAGACAGTCAGAGGGAATGACAGACATAGAGACAGTGAGACAGGCAGAAGGGCAGACAGACAGACACACAGACAGTCGGTGGGAACGACAGAGATAGAGACAGACAGACAGTGAGACAGACAGACTCACAGACTCACAGACAGTCAGAGAGAATGACAGACATAGAGACAGTGAGACAGCCACACAGACAGACAGACAGTCAGAGGGAATGACAGACATAGAGACAGTGAGACAGGCAGAAGGGCAGACAGACAGACACACACACAGACAGACAGACAGTCAGAGGGAACGGCAGCCATAGAGACAGACAGACAGACAGAAAGACAGAAGGACAGACAGTGAGACAGACAGTAGGACAGACAGACTCACAGACAGACAGAGAGAATGACAGACATAGAGACAGTGAGACAGGCACACAGACAGACAGACAGTCAGAGGGAATGACAGACATAGAGACAGTGAGACAGGCAGAAGGGCAGACAGACAGACACACACACAGACAGACAGACAGACAGTCAGAGGGAACGGCAGCCATAGAGACAGACAGACAGACAGAAAGACAGAAGGACAGACAGTGAGACAGACAGTAGGACAGACAGACTCACAGACAGACAGAGAGAATGACAGACATAGAGACAGTGAGACAGGCACACAGACAGACAGACAGTCAGAGGGAATGACAGACATAGAGACAGTGAGACAGGCAGAAGGGCAGACAGACAGACAGACACACACACACACAGACAGACAGACAGTCAGAGGGAACGGCAGCCATAGAGACAGACAGACAGACAGAAAGACAGAAGGACAGACAGTGAGACAGACAGTAGGACAGACAGACTCACAGACAGACAGAGAGAATTACAGACATAGAGACAGTGAGACAGGCACACAGACAGACAGACAGTCAGAGGGAATGACAGACATAGAGACAGTGAGACAGGCAGAAGGGCAGACAGACAGACACACACACAGACAGACAGACAGACAGTCAGAGGGAACGGCAGCCATAGAGACAGACAGACAGACAGAAAGACAGAAGGACAGACAGTGAGACAGACAGTAGGACAGACAGACTCACAGACAGACAGAGAGAATGACAGACATAGAGACAGTGAGACAGGCACACAGACAGACAGACAGTCAGAGGGAATGACAGACATAGAGACAGTGAGACAGGCAGAAGGGCAGACAGACAGACACACACACAGACAGACAGACAGACAGTCAGAGGGAACGGCAGCCATAGAGACAGACAGACAGACAGAAAGACAGAAGGACAGACAGTGAGACAGACAGTAGGACAGACAGACTCACAGACAGACAGAGAGAATGACAGACATAGAGACAGTGAGACAGGCACACAGACAGACAGACAGTCAGAGGGAATGACAGACATAGAGACAGTGAGACAGGCAGAAGGGCAGACAGACAGACAGACACACACACACACAGACAGACAGACAGTCAGAGGGAACGGCAGCCATAGAGACAGACAGACAGACAGAAAGACAGAAGGACAGACAGTGAGACAGACAGTAGGACAGACAGACTCACAGACAGACAGAGAGAATGACAGACATAGAGACAGTGAGACAGGCACACAGACAGACAGACAGTCAGAGGGAATGACAGACATAGAGACAGTGAGACAGGCAGAAGGGCAGACAGACAGACACACACACAGACAGACAGACAGACAGTCAGAGGGAACGGCAGCCATAGAGACAGACAGACAGACAGAAAGACAGAAGGACAGACAGTGAGACAGACAGTAGGACAGACAGACTCACAGACAGACAGAGAGAATGACAGACATAGAGACAGTGAGACAGGCACACAGACAGACAGACAGTCAGAGGGAATGACAGACATAGAGACAGTGAGACAGGCAGAAGGGCAGACAGACAGACAGACACACACACACACAGACAGACAGACAGTCAGAGGGAACGGCAGCCATAGAGACAGACAGACAGACAGAAAGACAGAAGGACAGACAGTGAGACAGACAGTAGGACAGACAGACTCACAGACAGACAGAGAGAATGACAGACATAGAGACAGTGAGACAGGCACACAGACAGACAGACAGTCAGAGGGAATGACAGACATAGAGACAGTGAGACAGGCAGAAGGGCAGACAGACACACACACACACACACACAGACAGACAGACAGTCAGTCAGAGGGAAAGAGAGACATAGAGACAGACAGACAGACAGAGGGAAAGACAGACATAGAGACAGACAGACAGACAGAAGGACAGACAGACATGGAGACAGACAGACAGACAGACACACAGACAGACAGACAGTCAGAGGGAACGACAGACATAGAGACAGACAGACAGACAGTGAGAAAGACAGTAGGACAGACAGACTCACAGACAGACAGACAGTCAGAGGGAAAGACAGACATAGAGACAGACCAATAGATAGAGGGAAAGACAGATATAGAGACAGACAGAAAGACAGACAGACAGACAGAAGGACAGACAGACACACAGACACTCAGAGGGAACGACAGACATAGAGACAGACAGACAGAAGGACAGACAGACAGACAGTCAGAGGGAACGACAGACATAGAGACAGACAGACAGACAGACAGACAGTGAGACAGACAGAAGGACAGACAGACAGACTCACAGACAGTCAGAGGGAATGACCGACATAGAGACAGTGAGACAGGCAGAAGGGCAGACAGAAAGACACACAGACAGTCGGAGGGAAAGACAGACAGAAGGACAAACAGACTCAAAGACAGACAGACATTCAGAGAGAATGACAGACATAGAGACAGTGAGACGGGCAGACAGACAGACACAGAGACAGACAGACAGACAGTCAGAGGGAATGACACACATAGAGACAGTGAGACAGGCAGAAGGGCAGACAGACAGACACACAGACAGACAGTCAGAGAGAACGGCAGCCATAGAGACAGACAGACAGACAGACAGAAAGACAGAAGGACAGACAGTGAGACAGACAGTAGGACAGACAGACTCACAGACAGACAGAGAGAATGACAGACATAGAGACAGTGAGACAGGCACACAGACAGACAGACAGTCAGAGGGAATGACAGACATAGAGACAGTGAGACAGGCAGAAGGGCAGACAGACAGACACACACACACACACACACAGACAGACAGACAGTCAGAGGGAAAGAGAGACATAGAGACAGACAGACAGACAGAGGGAAAGACAGACATAGAGACAGACAGACAGACAGAAGGACAGACAGACACACAGACAGACAGTCAGAGGGAACGACAGCCATAGAGACAGACAGACAGACAGAGGGAAAGACAGACATGG
>CM056455.1:2235675-2240675 GCA_029783895.1 Triplophysa bombifrons | reverse complement strand
AAACACAACTCAACACCACACAAACAGCATGTGAGCGCTCGGACTAAACTCATATCATTGACTCTGGGCTTCAGGGCACTGTGACCGCCCTCATGATGTTTGTGTGTCCTGATCCGGGACTCCATCCGGTCACCACTATCACCATATCACCCGACTTAAAGAAGGCCCGCGCTTTACCTGCACACACACATGATACACATTATAAAACGCTCAGTTCTGGTCCTTGATTCTGATTGGCGGAGCGGAGTTCTGAGCAGTTATAAAATACCCAGATATATAATAGCTGACCGCATAACAGCCTAAATATCATTTTTTTTACTTTATTATGAAACCTCGGTATGTATATATGTCACCGTTTTATAAAAGCAATAATCCCCGTAAAGCAGTGGGTTACAGTGCATTTTATAACTAAAGAGGTTTTAGGCAGTCCACTTCACATCGGGGGGGGGGGGGGTATGGGCACGGGGGGGGCACGGTGGCTTAATGGTCAGCACATTCGCCTCACACCTCCAGGGTTGGGGGTTCGATTCCCGCTTCAGACTTGTGTGTGTGGAGTTTGCAGGTTTCCTCCCCTGGTCCAAAGACATGCATGGTAGGTTGATTGGCATCTCCGGAAAAATTGTCCGTAGGGTGTGAGTGAGTGAGTGTGTGTGCCCTGCGATGGGTTGGCACTCCATCCAGGGTGTATCCTGCCTTGATGCCCGATGACTCCTGAGATAGGCGCAGGCTCCCCGTGACCCGAGGTAGTTCGGATAAGCGGTAGAGAATGGAATGGAACACACTTCACATCGTGATGCCCTTAGCTGTTATAAAATGTTCAGTAACCCACTGCTTCACAGGGATTATTTCTTTATCAACAAACACACACACACACACACACAGATATAAACACACACACATAGATATAAACACACACACACACACACACAGATATAAACACATACACACAGATAAAACACACACACACACACACACAGATATAAACACATACACACAGATAAAACACACACACACACACACACACAGATATAAACACATACACACAGATAAAAACCCTTAGCCCTTAGCTGTTATAAAATGTTCAGTAACCCACTGCTTCACAGGGATTATTTCTTTATCAACAAACACACACACACACACACACAGATATAAACACACACACATAGATATAAACACACACACACACACACACAGATATAAACACATACACACAGATAAAACACACACACACACACACACAGATATAAACACATACACACAGATAAAACACACACACACACACACACACAGATATAAACACATACACACAGATAAAAACCCTTAGCCCTTAGCTGTTATAAAATGTTCAGTAACCCACTGCTTCACAGGGATTATTTCTTTATCAACAAACACACACACACACACACACAGATATAAACACACACACATAGATATAAACACACACACACACACACACAGATATAAACACATACACACAGATAAAACACACACACACACACACACAGATATAAACACATACACACAGATAAAACACACACACACACACACACACAGATATAAACACATACACACAGATAAAAACCCTTAGCCCTTAGCTGTTATAAAATGTTCAGTAACCCACTGCTTCACAGGGATTATTGCTTTATCAACAAACACACACACACACACACACACACACACACACACAGATATAAACACACACACAGATATAAACACATACACACAGATAAAACACACACACACACAGACACACACACACACACACACACACACACAGATATAAACACATACACACAGATAAAAAACCCTTAGCCCTTAGCTGTTATAAAATGTTCAGTAACCCACTGCTTCACAGGGATTATTGCTTTATCAACAAACACACACACACACACACACACACACACACACACACACACACACACAGATATAAACACATACACACAGATAAAACACACACACACACACACAGATATAAACACACACACACACACACACACACACAGATATAAACACATAAACACACACACACACAGATATAAACACACACACACAGATATAAACACACACAGATATAAACACATAAACACACACACACACAGATATAAACACACACAGATATAAACACATAAACACACACACACACAGATATAAACACACACACACAGATATAAACACACACAGATATAAACACACACACACACACACACACACACACACACACAGATATAAACACACACACACACACAGATATAAACAGATAAAACACACACACACACACACACACAGATATAAACACACACACACAGATATAAACACACACAGATATAAACACATAAACACACACAGATATAAACACACACAGATATAAACACACACAGATATAAACACACACACACACACACACACACACACACACAGATATAAACACACACACACACACACACACACACACACACACACACACACACACACACACACACACACACAGATATAAACACAGATATAAACACACACAGATATAAACACATAAACACACACACACACAGATATAAACACACACAGATATAAACACACACAGATATAAACACACACACACACAGATATAAACACACACACACACACACACACATATAAACACACACACACACACACACACACACACACACACACACACAGATATAAACACACACACACACACAGATATAAACACACACAGATATAAACACACACAGATATAAACACACACACACACACAGATATAAACACACACAGATATAAACACACACAGATATAAACACACACAGATATAAACACACACACACACACACACACACACACACAGATATAAACACACACAGATATAAACACACACAGATATAAACACACACACACACAGATATAAACACACACACACACACACACACACACACACAGATATAAACACACACACACACACACACACACACACACAGATATAAACACACACACACACACACACACACACACAGATATAAACACACACACACACACACACAGATATAAACACACACACACACACACACACACACACACACAGATATAAACACACACAGATATAAACACACACAGATATAAACACACACAGATATAAACACACACACACACACACACACAGATATAATCACACACACACAGATATAAACACACACAGATATAAACACATAAACACACACACACAGATATAAACACACACACACACACACACAGATATAATCACACACACACAGATATAAACACACACAGATATAAACACATAAACACACACACACACAGATATAAACACACACAGATATAAACACACACACACACACAGATATAAACACACACACACACACACACACAGATATAAACACACACACACACACACACACATATATAAACACACACACACACACAGATATAAACACACACACACACACAGATATAAACACACACAGATATAAACACACACACACACACAGATATAAACACACACACACACACACACACGCACACACACACACACACACAGATATAAACACATACACACAGATATAAACACACACAGATATAAACACACACACACACAGATATAAACACATACACACAGATAAAACACACACACACACACACACACACACAGATATAAACAAACACAGATATAAACACACACACACACACACACACACAGATATAAACACATACACACAGATATAAACAAACACAGATATAAACACACACAGATATAAACACACACACACACACACACACACACACACACACACACAGATATAAACACACACAGATACTAAGTCATTAGTTACTTTTACTTTATTACTTTTCCCCTGAAAAAGTAAAGTAAGGAATTACTCAGATTTTTCTGTAATTTAATTACAGTTACTTCTGATGAAACTCAATACTTTGTGTAATATATGTGTGTGTGCAATAGTGGAATTGACATCAAAATTCCAAGTAAAACTTTTAAACCTGTGCTTTAATGTAAAATTCTCACATGTGTAATACTTTGGTCAGTTAATAAGAGTACTTTATGTAGTTTAATATTATTTGTTTGGATGAATTAAAAGAGCCGTTTCATGTCTATCCTTGAATCACTGAACTAATCAAAGTTGATTGAGGATATAGAAAGTCATTAGTAATAAATCATTAAGTACTTTTTGTAGAGAGTCATGTGTAGAGTAATATAATTACACTATTGAATATGTCATTAGTAACACACACAGATATAAATACATGCAGAATTATTAACACATACACACACACACAGATATAAACTCGTATACACACACACACACAGATATAAACACACACACACAGATATAAACACATACACACACACATACACACACACACACACACACACACACACACACAGATATAAATACATGCACAATTATTAACACATACACACACACAAACATAGTAAAACACACACACTTATAAACAGATATATAAAAACACACACACACACACACACACACACACACGCAGATATAAATACACACACACACACACACACACACACACACACACACACACACACACACACACACACACAGATATAAATACATGCACAATTATTAACACATACACACACACAAACATAGTAAAACACACACACTTATAAACAGATATATAAAAACACACACACAGATATAAAGAAAGACAGAACTACCGCGCACCAATGTCCATAGCAAACGTCACTCGGTTGTCTACATCATCAGCCCAGACGGCATTGGGCGGAGCTTGGAAGAGGGCGGGGAAAACACCACGGAGCAGCTGTGATTGACGGGTAACCTGAGTGTTGCGAGTGACTGCGATGATCGGACAGCGAGGACGATATCGAGATAGCAGATGAGCTGATCTGAGAAACAAATCATACACACATGAGAGGAGCGTGAGAGTCCACAAGTGTATCATGACTGTGTGTGTGTGTGTGTGTACCGGCCGGTGGTGGTAAGGAC
>CM056455.1:2232037-2235175 GCA_029783895.1 Triplophysa bombifrons | reverse complement strand
CTCTCACTCACTCTATCTCTCTTTCTCACTCACTCACTCACTCACTCACTCACTCTCTCTTTCTCTCTCTCTCACTCCACTCTCTCTCTCTCTCTCTCTCACTCACTCTCTCTCTCTCTCACTCACTCTCTCTCTCTCTCTCTCTTACTCTCTTCTCTCACTCACTCTCTCTCTCTCCTCTCTCACTCACTCTCCCTCTCTCTCTCTCTCTCTCTTACTCTCTCTCTCTCTCTTACTCTCTCTCTCTAACTCACTCTCTCTCTCTCTATCTCTCACTCACTCTATCTCTCGCTCTCTGTCTCACTCACTCACTCACTCACTCAATCTCTTTCTCTCTCTCTCTCCCTCTGTCTCTCTCTTTCTCACTCTCTCTCACTCTCTCTTTCTCTTTCCTCTCTCACTTCACTCACTCACTCACTGCACTCACTCACTCTCTCACTCTCTCTATTTCTTTCTCCCTCTCTTTTTCCCTCCCTCTCTTTTTCCCTCTGTCCTCTCTCTGTCAGATGCAGGGAAGTCTCTCCCCGAGTCTTTAGACTACAGTGTGTTTTTGGCTGCAGACATTAGCAGGAGAGGTGGACAGTCGAACTGGAATCCCTCCACCGCTGCTGTCAGTCATCATCAAAGACTTTCTCACCATACCGGGTGAATATTTCACATCACACAACATTAGTATTTCATATCACGTTCTGACTCTTTCTGGTGTTTGTGCATCAGAGTTGAAGGTGGATGTCAGTCGCTTCCGCTGAGGCTCAGCCCCGACACTGGGCAAAGGTGTTGAACAAGGCAAAAACTTCTGGAAGAGAATCTTTCCTGAGAGCGAAGGCGACGGGAAGCCGGGGTCATCTGCAGGCTCCGGCCAATGCTGCGACAGCAACGCCCCGCTTACTCTTGAGCTGATGCTGCGCTCTCTGCAGACTCTCGTACCCCTTCATAAGATCTCGCTGCAGACGGTGCAGTTGGCGGTGGCTGTGGAGTTGGAGGGTCACACCTCACGGCCTGCTCTGATGCTGTCCGTGTCCGGCATGATGGGCACACTGACCCTGAAGAACGCCCTCAGGTCTGCAGGTTAGTGAAGTGCAGCTCATTTTCCCCCTCAGTAATTCATGTGTTCTGTGTGCTGCTCTTGATTGAGTCCTGTAATCCAGCTCATCGCTCAGTTCCTGTTACCCCACAGTGCACTGCGGCAGAAAAATCAGAGCGTTCCTTTGATTTACATTGACCGGAAAATCCAGCTTAATCTCTCTGAGCCTTTAAGAGAGCTGAGAGTGAAGAACACAAGCCGTCTGATGAGCATGAGAATAACCATCCTGTGTGCTGCTGTTTGTGGGCCTGCAGGGCACAACACATCATCACAACATACTTCAGCTCGAATCCCCCCCCTGCTTGCGTGCGTGCGTGTGTTTTGGTGTGTGTGACTTTTAGTGTTAAAAATGACCGTATAGATTAGATATAAAGGGTTGTGTAGATGAAGGTATGATGTGTGTGTGGTTCTCTTGATTGTTGAATGCTCTTCAGGTTGCTGTGTGTAGTGTTGAGATCAAGTGCATCATGTTGAAGCTCTTCTAGATGACTCTGGTTCTAGACGTCATGTCATTGTATATTGGACAGGATGCGGCTCGTGTGTAGTTCTCCGGGGTGGATCTGTTACAAGACCCCTGCGGCTGTTAATGATGACGGTCTCACTGCTGCAAGACCAAAAGCTCCTAAATATACTCCGTCACTTAATGAAACAAAGATGTGACCACACGAGAGAGAGAGAGAGAGAGAGAGAGAGAGAGAGAGAGACGAAGGGTAGAGCCAGGACATCACTGTCCTGACATGAATTACCTTTGTCACATGACCACTGATTGTGCTCTTCCCTGTCACATGACCACTGGCTGATTTTGCTAATCTGACATGATTTGTTTATTCTGTGTGTGTCTCCAGATGGCTTTAAGGAGGTGTGTGTGTCTCTTCAGTGTGATGATGTGTTGGTGAGAACAGCTCTGAAGGACAGAAGTGTTGTGTTTTTGGGTCCGTTTCTCATGTACGTCACATCTGGAGGCTTATTTGTGCAGACACAGTGGAAGCTCCACCCCCGACTCGCCCTGCTCCGCCCAGAGTGTTGATCGATCTGAAAGGTGGTTTGTTACAGGTACTTGATGATGTCATTCACAGCTGATCACTGAACATGAGTCCTGCTGTGTGTGTGCGTCACTGCTCATTTTTGTTTAAATGAACGAACCACATTAGTTCTTGTATAAATGATCACTGATTGTGAGGCGTGTGTATGTTCGTGTGTGTGTGTGTGTGTGTGTGTGTGTGTGTATGTGCGTGTGTGTGTGTGTGCTGTGTGTGTATGCGAGGCGCTTGTCTACGTGGGTGTGTGTGTGTTTGTGCATGCAAAACGATGTGTATGCAGAATGTGTATGAAAGTGTATCTGTTATACTGTGATATGGCTTTTTTCAGGA
Source organism: Triplophysa bombifrons (assembly GCA_029783895.1). Lineage (NCBI taxonomy): Eukaryota > Metazoa > Chordata > Actinopteri > Cypriniformes > Nemacheilidae > Triplophysa > Triplophysa bombifrons. Next base: position 2,232,721 of record CM056455.1, on the reverse strand, counting down.
AAGTCATCATTTTTAGTTGAAGTTTCTCTCTCTCTGTCTGTCAGGTGTTTTGGGGTCAGCTGCAGTTTAACTGTTTGTCTTACATTCATGATCATCTCCTGAACTACTGTAGTCAGATGTCTCGAGTAGAGGCGGAGTCTAATGAGAAGCCCCTCCTCTCTACTCCACCGCCCCCCTATCATCCTGTCCAATCAGAACACTCCTCTGATGACCTGCGCACAGGCCTTTTCCAGTACATACAGGACTCAGGTAACACACACAAACACGTGTGTTAGCGTTACAGATTAAAGGGGTGACAGCAATTTCATGTTTTGCTTTTGATTTAGTGTGTTAAATAATCGTTTGTGCATGTATAAGACGTCACAAAACAAAATGATTTACAGATCTGCCTGAAACTCCTCGATCAATCCCACCTCACATTTATAACCACGCACAAACACACATGCAAAGACGGCTGCGTAGCTTCAGTTATCACAGCCGTCATTTGATAGCAGACAAATAAACACACACCTCTGTAAAGTGTCCTTCTGGTCCATCTGTTGATTTACATTTATGTATTTGCAGACCCTTTTATCCAAAGCGATTTACATTGCAATGTCCTATACATTTAAACATGGGTATGGGCACTCCCCTGGGATCCAACCCACGAACTTGCGTTGTTGACACAATGGTCTTACCACTGAG
>CM056455.1:2212037-2217037 GCA_029783895.1 Triplophysa bombifrons | reverse complement strand
CTCCTACGATCACCAGTTTAAAGTCTTGTAGCCGCATTTTGGAACATCTGTAGTCTGGATAATTAAGGGTTTTTATACTCAGATAAGGCAAATGACAGTAGTCTATTCGAAAAGAAATTAAATCATGAATCATGAGTGTTTAAAAGAAAGAAAAGACTTTACTTTAGCCTGCGCTCTTCATTGGTAAAAACTTGATTTTACAACTTAATTTATTTGCCTATCAAATTTAAGTGCACTAACTTAGACCACACTCAAGTTTTTTACACATGGTTTTGCTGAAGATGATAAAGCACCAGAACCTATGTTCGGAATATCAGGGGAGCTGAACACAAGGATTTAAATGTAAAAAATCTGCCGACATCCAAGCTTTTACATTCAAAAGACAGACAAAAAGAGAGTCTAGACCATTCTTGTGCTTCAGAGGCAATTAAGTTGGGTGTCGTCAAGCCATACTTTTTAAAAATAGAACCTAAGGGAAGCATATATAGGGAAAACAATAATAGGGGCCAGGATAGATCCTTGGGGGACGCCACAAGTGAGGGGGACCGCACCCAAATGGCAACAACCTATATTGATCGAGAAACTTCTATTTTAAGATAAGACTGAAACCAACTTAATGTGTTCCCTCTGATCCCCACAACTTGCTCAAGCCGAGATAGTTAGACCTCATGGTCAATCATATCGAATGCACCGTTTAAATCTAACAGTACCATCACGACGGTAGCCTATAAAATGTCATTTAAACTGTAGAAGCGCTGTCTCTGTAAAGTGGAATTCTCTGAAACCTGGTTGGAAAGCATCCACAATCTTATTATCATTCAGATACATTTTTAGCTGGTGCAGAACTACATTTTCCAAAATTGTTGATAGAAAGGAAATATTAGAGATAAGGCCTAAACTTAGATTAATCTGTTGGATCAACATTAGGGCTTTCTTAAAGGGGCAATACAATAACATGCTTTAAACCGTCAGGAACAGTTCTGGAATCAAGGCACTTATTAATAAAAACTAAAAGAACACAGCCAATCACATCAAATACTTTAAAAGAGATGGAGAGGAATGACTTCCCAGAGGGTCCAGGTCTGTTAGTGTTGTTCTAGCAGGTCCAGGTTGTGTTGTGAGCCATGTTGATTGGGAGAAAACAGAACCAGATCATCTGCATACAGTAGACACTTGATTTGTGAGGTGTAGCGTGAGACTGATGGTTGACAGTTCATTGATGTAAATATTAAACAATGTTGGGCTGAAAACGAAACCCTGTCTCACTCCAGATTTTTGTGCAGTTTTGTGCAGATTTTTATTCGGCATTTACTCTTGCTGTACACTGATTTAATGAGGTCAGAGGTTTTACCCCCTGTGCCACTTTCAATAAGTTTGTAAAACAGTCCGTGGTGCCAAATTGAGTGAAAAGCTTTTTTAAAGTCTATAAAGCATGCATATATTTGACCTTTATCTTGATTAACATGGTTTTCAATAGAGTGTTGATATGATGGCTTGTGCGGTAGTTTGGTGGAAATCCTATTTGACTTCTGCTCAGGATATTGTGTGTTGTGATGAAGTGTAAGAGTGGTTCATCTCTCTCTCAGGTGGGTCAGTCATTGGGCAGCTGGTTTTGTGAGCTTGTAAACAGAGCATTGAGGGCTGAATTCCTGATGTTGGTTTTAACAGGAGCAGATGACAGTAAATAGCTCAACACCTCATGACACACTCTATTGATGCACCGCTGTAGATGTGTGTAGATGTGTGTTTGTATGAGTGTGGTGTTCTTTATTGTGGCTTTGTACAGTCTGTCTGTGTCTGCTGTCCTGACTGTCGTCCTCTCTGTGCGGTTGAAGTGAGACAGACTGGTGGTTCAGAGCGTTTGGGGTGTTTATCCGGTCTCTCTGTCTGTTGCTCATCTCTCAGGTCGAGTCCCGATGGCTGTGGGACTCGTGTGGATGCTGTAGCGTCTGGTGTTTTTGTCCTGAGCTGCTCTTGTTTGATTTTTGTTATTGTTGAAGGATGTTTTTCATTACACTCATGTCTTTAAAGAACTCTCTTAAGCACTGAGCACTGTGTGTGTGTCTCCGCTGGGACTAGTGTGGCATGTGAATGACTTCAGGCCTGTGGATGAGTTCAGTATGGAGACCATTAGCACCAATCTGGATGGAATTTGACTGGATATTCAGCTTCCTGTATATTCTGAGGGGGGGGTGTTCTTCACAGTAGCTGCCAAAGTGCGTGTGTGTGCATGTTTGCGTGTGTGTGTGTGTGTGCATGTGCACATTTGTGTGTGTGTGTGCGTGTGTGTGCGTGCGTGAGTGAGTGAGTGTGTGCATGTTTCCGTCTGTGTATGTGCACATGTGTGTGTGTGCGCATGTTTGTCTCAATCTATCCAGTTTGTCGTGAGACGTCAGTCTAGCAAATGATTTGTCAGCTGTAAGAACACTGAACAGATCAAGAAAACTGATGTTGTATTTGTTAGGTCATCACTGTTAGGCGTGTGAGGATGAAACACAGCGCTGAGTTAATCTTCACCCTTTAAAGCTGTTTGTAATGTTAGCTTAGAGTCCAGATGAACAGCAGAGAGCTGAAGGGCCGCTGGACTCCAGTGTTTGATGTGACAGTGAAGCTCAAGATGTTATCAGCTGATGACATCAGAGACATGACGTCACTTCCACACGCTCAAATCTCCTGAAATTGACTTCAGTCTTTGATTGGTTGTGTTTAGTAAGAAAATCTGCCTTCAAACGGTCTAACCTCTCGCTGTCCCCCCGACATTCATCCACTCCTCACTGACTGTGGAACTAAATGTTGTGTGGACCTCATGAAACTCTCCTCAGTCCACATCAGAGCACAAACACAAGAAGTGTGATCATTATAATATCAGCAGACTTGTTTTAAGGGACGGTTAGAATGGATTGGTATGTCTCTGTTGAAGTGAATTCTGAAAGCTCTTCTTCACATCAGACCTCACATTCAGTTTTATTGTGAAAGCGCTTTTACCTTATGCATTGAATCAAAGCAGCTGTACAAGAAAGCAAAACCTGAGAAAAACAACACAACACAAGTTGAAAACAAAAAGCTTGATAAACTTTAAAGTAATTGGAAAAAAGAAAAGAAGAAAAGGAAAAAGCAAATGCCTACACAGACACAAACATGTATAAACACACTCATAGATTCATTGGATGGAACTGTACGAATCTAAAGATGAGCCAGAGATACTTGACATATATTATCAACACGTCAAAGACAATTTGCAATAATATCATGGGTTGGATTATTATTCCTATGAAACAGTTATATGTCTTTAGGATTTTAGTCTGACTAATACTCCTGAACACAACACTTAGGCATCTCCACAGAATCAATTTATGGATTATACCATTAATCTGACTAACAGTGTAACATCCCATCACTGTTTGTTGTGTCCATCTACTGCTCAGATACTCACTGTGTGTGTGTGTGTGTGTGTGTGTGATGGCAGCTGCTGCACATCTGTATGGAGGGCTGGGGGAACTGGCGCTGGGCAGAACCCTTCAGTGTGGATGATGTCGGCACTCTCCTGCGCACCATACAACACAAAGGACAGACAGCCTCTCTCATCATCACAGTCAAACCACTCAATGGAGTCCAGAAACAAGTACTACACAACACACAACTCAACAGAGACCACAAACAACTATTACACAACTCAAGAGTCCACAAACAACTACTGCACAACACACAGCGTTCTCTATTACTACAGTATACATTGATTTGCTTAAAAAGGTTGGTGTGTGTTTCATGTCTCTCTGTGTGTGTGTGTGTGTGTGTGTGTGTGTGTGTGTGTGTTTGTGTGTGTCAGGTGATCATCTCTGGCCGGCAGGTCATGTGTAGTTTTCTCAGTCAGTCTATAGATTTGAGACTGGTTCAGCATCACAGCGGTCAGGACGGTCAGGTGGTGTTACGTGAGTGTGTTGCTCGTCTGGAGGCAGACAGTAAACTGCCGTCATTGGTCCTGGAGGACGCAGAACTCACGCAGCTGTGTGTGCGATTGTGCGGTGATGACGTGTGGTCTCAAGACGTCTGTTTGGAGCACGAGAACAACAGCTCGGTGCTGCAGGTACACACGTGTCAGATGATTTGTGTTTCTGTGCATTTGACATCAAGTTACAATCTGAGTTTGTGTTGATTCCCATCAGTTTTCATTGTGAATCGTTCTTTCTCAGCGAAAACAGAATGTCTCAAAGGATTATTTCTGTGTTCATCTGATTAAATGTGTGTTTTTGTGTTTGTGTAGGTGCCTTGTTCTGACAGCTCGCTGCTGCATGTCTGGTGCACAACAATACTGCTGGAGGCAAACACACACATGCAACAGACACTCGTGAGTACACACACACACACACAAGAGCAAGAAACACAGACCTAAACAAAAGATCTGAACAAAGATCTGTAATCTGGATTCTGCAGGTTTGATTGAAGCAGTTGTGTTGTGTGTTCAGGTTGTGTTTAGTCCTCTGTTTATGATGTGGAGTCACCTGTCTGAGGCTCTTCTGGTTCACATTGAGAAAAGAAGTCTGGGGCACAAAGACACACAACTCATTCATGGAGGCGGCCACCAGGAGGCGCTGCTCAACGTAGAGGCGGATCTGATACACCACCTCACCTTCCAGGCCAGGTGCACACACACACACAAGCATGCAGACGCACGCGCACACACACACAGATATATGCACTTATACACAAAGAAACAGACTTACTTGATGTATTGTTTTAACTGTGTGTGTGTGTGTGTGTGTGTGTGTGTGTGTGTGTGTGTGTGTGTTTCAGTGAGGATGATGTGTCAGACTGTGCTGTTCCAGTGTCCACCGCTGTCATTAAACAGATCATCAGCAGATCAACAGCAGATCAGAAACAACACAATCTTCTACATCACTTCTATGGAGAGAAGACACCTCAGCATCCAGCCTGGCCGTACACCTGCAGAGACACACACAGGTACACACACACACACATTTATTATAATGACACAGAAATGT
>CM056455.1:2205323-2211537 GCA_029783895.1 Triplophysa bombifrons | reverse complement strand
ACACACACACGATGGATCGTGGCTCAGGCGAGGGTTGACGCCCAGCAGAAAATCACTATATGTTCATAAAAGAGTGGCTTCAAAGCCATGCGGTCGGGATGCTTTTGTGACAATCCAACGCCTTTAATTGCATTTAATTTATTAGCGTGTGTGCCACAACCTCAGGCTCATTAAATTGAAACACATTGGTGCGCGTCTACGGGAGTTTAGCGAGTACAGAACTCCCATTTTCTAAGTAAATTGGAATTTCTTTTTCATTCACTGGTAAACAATTGAATGGAAAGCAGATGTAGATGACTGAACGGCTCATCTTCAGCCAGAGATCAGCATCAGTCTGGCAATTCTTTTCATGTTACATTAAAGGTTAGGTCTGAAGAAGGCTTTGAGGTGAACGCACACAGGAGAAGAGCGATAAAACCAGCGAGAACAAACACGGGAAGGAACGGGAACGCTTCCAAATGTGCGTGGCTCTCTGGGGCCGACCAAGATTGTGATAAAGTTTATTATGGAATTCATAAAGAGCCCGTCAAACGTTTAGAAATATTACTGGGCAGATTAAAGGCTAAAGCTGCTATATAGAGTTATAAAGCATCACATAAAGAACTGTGGAGAATGAAACACTCCCTTGACCCAAGTGAAGAATGAAGAAGTGTGACACGAGCCTTTGGTCAACAGAGGACACACATCAGACTCAATCCAGATCAATCATGATGGGATGGCTCGTCTCCTCTGACCACATGTATGATCTTCATGACCTGATGTACACGGCATCTTTCAGCTGGACTTGCAAGGTTATAAGAACCAAACGGCAGAAATCAGGTTCACAAAGACCAGTGATTATTATAAGCTTTTATAAAGCCACATCATCAGAGTGAAGGAAAACAACATTTCACACTGAAAGATGCCGTCGTTTGTACCGGAACATACATATTTCACCTTACGCACAAGTGTCATGTACGGCCGATGAGTCTGATGCTCATTTCAAATCACAAGTGCTTCTGTGTTTCAGCCAATAACAACACATGAGACAGACTTAACTCTCAGCCTAGTGTCTTACATCACCTTCAGGACACATATCATGAAGACCAATCACAAGTCTTCCTAACATCAATGACATCGCAATCAAACAACATTTCATCAACTCTTTCATAAATAGATCATTAAAACCTCAAACATCTGTGTAAAAACAAATAATCTAATGATTATTGGCTCTTTATACACCTGTGACTTCATTCATCATAAAACCTCTGAATCATCTTCTTTATCTCTACAGTCAGACACACAGAACATCATATGAGATTTGCTCTCCATTCAGTTTTTATCATTTCTTTTCCCTCGATTCTACACTGTCTCTCAGTGTCAAGTGTTTGTTCTACAATGGGTTTTAAATGAAAAGTGCTTTAGAAATAAACTGAATGACTGAAGACACACAGGAATGATAAGAGACATCTTCTACACCTTCACAATTTCCCTCAAAACACATTTTAATATCTCAAACATATTTCAAACCCATTGCTCACACAACACAACGACACAAACACAAAGCATTCTGGGACTGCCTCATCCCTGAACAATATCCATGTAATGCAAACAACAGAAAGGACACCTAAGGATGCTGTGATCTAACTCTTGACATCACAACAGTTGTGAGTGATTTGTGTGTCTTACCGGCGGCGTTCAGCGTGTGCTGGTGCTGTGGGAGCTGTAGAGAGACCTGGAGGAGATCAGGAGAGAGGAGAGACGCCGGCTTACGACTCCCATTCAACCAACGGCTGGTGTGAAGATCTGTGGTATCAGACGGACCCTGAACCAGTGAAACCAGCTGCTCCTTCTGCCCCTCACACACACCTGCGGACACACACACACACACAAACACACAAGACCAGAAATGATGAACAACACATTTATGGTACTTAACATTTAAAGATGAGGTTGGTTTTCTGAAGAGGCAAATTAAGTTGAAATAAAGTGTATGACAGTAAGTCAAGGACACTCACAGTGCACCATCTACACAAATAACACACAAAACCCATTCTGCTGAGTACAAGTGTGTGTGTTAGAGAAACAGATGTGTGCAGCTGCTCTTACCCGGCGTCCTGGCACAAACTTTAACAGCTCCCAGAGTTCCAGAAACACACAAGAGCGCCGGCCGTACACACACCTTCAGCTCAACACGCTGAACACACAACTCCAGAACGGGAGCAGAACCCACTGACTTCACGCCTGTGGAAACACACACACAAACCAACATGTAAACCCACACATGTGAACATCTGATCAGTGTGACATTACTTTTATTCTGCAGCATGAGTTTGTTCATCAAATATTCTTCAGAGGGAAACATTACAACATACTCATCACTCACTCCACACAAATATAAGGATTATTTCCCTTTATAGACATCCAAGCGCTCATCTCTAACATGTGTGTGTGTGTGTGTGTGTGTGTGTGTGTGTGTGTGTGTGTGTGATACAGGTGCAGAGGTGCATAAGCAAACAGCTTATGGTCACTGGGGTCACACACCCCATCAAACACCCTAAGGGCAAAGCCCAACACACACACACATATGAATAGATGCTTCACCCTAACATTCCAGATGGTGTGTGTATGTATGTGTGTGTGTTTATTAGACATCTGCATTCTGGTAAGAGTCACTCTGGCATGTGCCACATTCCTGACGGTGTGAACTGTGTGAAAAAATACATGAGTCTTCATGAGTGAACGAGAGGATGAGAGTAACACACACACACACACAACATACTGACCGGACCATCTCATATCAGACTGATGTCACGGACACACATCCCACACAAGGACTGCCCACTCCATCAACACAAGGACACGCACTAACATCAATGATGTTCAACTACATTGAGCTACAGAGTGATCACCTACTGACTGAAGTGTGTGTGGACCTGGTTTATATATGTTAGTGGGGAACTAAACCTGAATACACATCGACTCATGGGGACTCGTGTCACTGTGGGACCAAAATTGAGGTCCCCATGGGCACAAAAGTTTATAAGTTGTACAAAACGATAATGTTTGAAAATTTAAAAATGCAAAAAGTTTCTCTGATCTTTAGGTTTAGGGGTTGGGGGTAAAATCTACAGTTTGTACAGTATACAACTCATTACACCTATGGACTGTCCCCACGGAGATAATAAAACATACATTTGTGTGTGTGTGCATGCGGGAGTGTGTGTGTATGTGCATTTGCGGAGTACCTGGGGGTCTGTAGGCGTGGTTAATGAGGGCATCGCTGATACCGCTGCAAGGTCCGCCTTCCACACCATACATCCAACTGCGATACATGCAGCTCAGCAGCAGCACCTGAGCACGTGTGAGCTGTACACACACCTGAGGAAGCTCAAACATGCATTCATACAACGCAACTGAAGACTGTCTCCCCCTGTAACACACACACGCACGATCACTGTCAAACATGATTGAGTGAAAACAAATTCTGTTTGTCTTGTCCTGACAAATAAACAAACTACTAATGCACCTGAAGTGAAACATTCATCCAGATATGTGACGCTGATGTGTGTGTGTGTGTAATGTCTGCATGTGTCTGATCAGAGCTGACGGAGAGACGCATCCCAGAACCTCTGCAAGCACTTAACTTCTGCTCTCACACTCACTTTGTAGTGCTTCTGGGTGGTTCGGCGCGTAACGTCTGACAGCGGCGCGCTCACGCTGCGGGAGGCTGACGTACTGCAGGGATCACGGCAGCACGCAGCAGCTAAGGACGAGAGGTGAGAGGTCATGGGCTGTCGGGACTGCTGCTCAAGGACATCGGCAGCGAGAAAGGAGGAGGAGCTTCTATCAAACGCTCAATCAAGACCATGAGTGTTGTGTGAGCGTGTGTTTCACAAATGTTGTTGTCTGGTGATGCTTTTCTCTTTCTTTTTGTAATTAGTAGCACACACACACACACACACACACACACACACACACTCAGCAGTAGTAATGACTTCTGCGTAATTGGGCTCAAGTTTCATAGCACAGAAATCTGAATCCCTTTGACTGAGTGTGTGTGTGTGTGTGTGTGTGTGTGTGTGTGTGTGTGTGTGTGTGTGTGTGTGAATTGAAGGCCATTTTCCCATTTTTCAACCAGTGAAGTGTGTTCCTCACTAGAAAAGATTATTTCAGATATAGTTGTTGTTCTTCTCTAAATGTTTTTGGACCGTTAGGAGATGTTGAATAAATCTTCTTTCACTTTAATGATAACAAGATACTCATCAGTGATGATGTCACACTCTGAATTCCTGCTGGACTTTTTTGTGCATCTTTTTACAAAATATATATATATGAATGCATATATAGACCACTAATATGTAAACACTGGTCCAGTGGCACTTCTGGATTCTTTTTTTTTTTTTTATCTTACATTGAATCTAACCCTACCCTAACCTTAACCATACACAATAAAATCTTAAATATACCCTCTAAAGTAATGTTCTGTTGGTGGTATTTAATGTTAACTATAAAAAAAAATGGTCTGGACCAGTATTGTTTACGTCATGTTAAGTGGTATAAAGCTGCACAGTCAACAAGCTGATCATCATGACACAGCTCTGATGCAGCACTTGCAGATCACTACATTCACACACAACATGAAGCTGCAATGCTCTTCATACACAATACTTAAGAATCCAGAGTCCTGCAGTAGCATGTCATGTGTGTATGAAGTGTGTGATGTGTGTGTGTGATGAGTGTGTGTGTGTGTGTGTGTGTGTGTGTGTGTATGAAGTATGTGATGTGTGTGTGTGATGAGTGTGTGTGTGTGTGTGTATGAAGTATGTGATGTGTGTGTGTGTGTGTGTGTGTGTAAGAAGTGTGTGATGTGTGCTGGATGTGTGTGTGTGTATGAAGCGTGTGATGTGTGTGTGTGTGTGTGTGTGTGTATGAAGTGTGTGATGTGTGTGTGTGTGTGTATGAAGTATGTGATGTGTGTGTGTGATGAGTGTGTGTGTGTGTGTGTGTGTGTGTGTATGAAGTATGTGATGTGTGTGATGTGTGATGTGATGTGTGTGTGTGTGTGTGTGTGTGTGTGTAAGAAGTGTGTGATGTGTGCTGGATGTGTGTGTGTGTATGAAGCGTGTGATGTGTGTGTGTGTGTGTGTGTATGAAGTGTGTGATGTGTGTGTGGTGTGATGTGTGTGTGTGTGTGTGTGTGTGTGTGTGTGTATGATGTGATGTGTGTGATGTGTGGTGTGATGTGTGTGTGTGTGTGTATGAAAGGTGTGTATGAAAGGTGTGTATGAAGTGTGTGATGTGGTGTGGTGTGATGTGATGTGATGTGAGTGTATGATGTGTGTGGTGTGATGTGTGTGTGTGTGGTGTGATGTGATGTGTGTGGTGCAATGTGAGTGGTGTGATGTGTGTGGTGTGATGTGTGTGTGTGTGTGTGTGTGTGTGTGTGTGTATGAAAGGTGTGTATGAAGTGTGTGTGTGTGTGTGTGTGTGTGATGTGATGTGTGTGTGTGTGTGTGTGTGTGTGTGTATGATGTGTGTGGTGTAATGTGAGTGGTGTGATGTGTGTGGTGTGATGTGTGTGTGTGTGTGTGATGTGATGTGTGTGATGTGATGTGTGTGTGTGTGTGTGTGTGTGTATGATGTGTGTGGTGTAATGTGAGTGGTGTGATGTGTGTGTGTGTGTATGAAAGGTGTGTATGAAGTGTGTGTGTGTGTGTGTGTGTGTGTGTGTGATGTGATGTGATGTGTGTGTGTGTATGATGTGTGTGGTGTAATGTGAGTGGTGTGAGTGTGTGTGATGTGATGTGTGTGATGTGATGTGATGTGATGTGTGTGTGTGTATGATGTGTGTGGTGTAATGTGAGTGGTGTGATGTGTGTGGTGTGATGTGTGTGTGTGTGTATGAAAGGTGTGTATGAAGTGTGTGTGTGTGTGTGTGTGAGTGTGTGTGTGTGGTGTAATGTGAGTGGTGTGATGTGTGTGGTGTGATGTGTGTGTGTGTGTGTGATGTGATGTGATGTGTGTGATGTGGTGTGGTGTGGTGTGATGTGATGTGTGTGGTGTAATGTGAGTGGTGTGATGTGTGTGGTGTGATGTGTGTGTGTGTGTATGAAAGGTGTGTATGAAGTGTGTGTGTGTGTGTGTGTGATGTGATGTGTGTGATGTGGCCTTGATCACTGATGGTGGTAGAATTCTGCTCTCCTCATGTGAGCGCTGTAACAGGTTTAGCAGG
>CM056455.1:2162823-2200323 GCA_029783895.1 Triplophysa bombifrons | reverse complement strand
AGACAGATGAAGACAGATGATGAGAGTTAGACAGATGAAGACAGATGATGAGAGTGAGACAGATGAAGACAGATGATGAGAGTGAGACAGATGAAGACAGATGATGAGAGCGAGACAGATGATGAGAGTGAGACAGATGAAGAGAGATGATGAGAGTGAGACAGATGAAGACAGATGATGAGAGTGAGACAGATGAAGACAGATGATGAGAGTGAGACAGATGAAGACAGATGATGAGAGTGAGACAGGTGAAGACAGATGATGAGAGTGAGACAGGTGAAGACAGATGATGAGAGTGAGACAGATGAAGACAGATGATGAGAGTGAGACAGATGAAGACAGATGATGAGAGTGAGACAGATGAAGACAGATGATGAGAGCGAGACAGATGAAGAGAGATGATGAGAGTGAGACAGATGAAGACAAATGATGAGAGTGAGACAGATGAAGAGAGATGATGAGAGTGAGACAGGTGAAGACAGATGATGAGAGTGAGACAGATGAAGACAGATGATGAGAGTGAGACAGATGAAGACAGATGATGAGAGTGAGACAGATGAAGACAGATGATGAGAGCGAGACAGATGAAGACAGATGATGAGAGCGAGACAGATGAAGACAGATGATGAGAGCGAGACAGATGAAGAGAGATGATGAGAGCGAGACAGATGATGAGAGCGAGACAGATGAAGACAGATGATGAGAGCGAGACAGATGATGAGAGCGAGACAGATGAAGAGAGATGATGAGAGCGAGACAGGTGAAGACAGATGATGAGAGCGAGACAGATGAAGAGAGATGATGAGAGTGAGACAGATGAAGAGAGATGATGAGAGTGAGACAGATGAAGACAGATGATGAGAGCGAGACAGATGATGAGAGCGAGACAGATGAAGAGAGATGATGAGAGCGAGACAGATGAAGACAGATGATGAGAGCGAGACAGATGAAGACAGATGATGAGAGAGAGACAGATGAAGACAGATGATGAGAGCGAGACAGATGAAGACAGATGATGAGAGTGAGACAGATGAAGAGAGATGATGAGAGTGAGACAGATGAAGACAGATGATGAGAGCGAGACAGATGATGAGAGCGAGACAGATGAAGACAGATGATGAGAGTTAGACAGATGAAGAGAGATGATGAGAGCGAGACAGATGATGAGAGTGAGACAGATGAAGAGAGATGATGAGAGTGAGACAGATGAAGACAGATGATGAGAGCGAGACAGATGATGAGAGCGAGACAGATGAAGACAGATGATGAGAGTTAGACAGATGAAGAGAGATGATGAGAGCGAGACAGATGAAGACAGATGATGAGAGAGAGACAGATGAAGACAGATGATGAGAGTGAGACAGGTGAAGAGAGATGATGAGAGTGAGACAGATGAAGACAGATGATGAGAGCGAGACAGATGAAGAGAGTGAGACAGATGAAGACAGATGATGAGAGCGAGACAGATGATGAGAGTGAGACAGATGAAGAGAGATGATGAGAGTGAGACAGGTGAAGACAGATGATGATAGTGAGACAGATGAAGACAGATGATGAGAGTGAGACAGATGAAGACATATGATGAGAGTGAGACAGGTGAAGACAGATGATGAGAGTGAGACAGATGAAGACAGATGATGAGAGCGAGACAGATGAAGAGAGATGATGAGAGCGAGACAGATGAAGACAGATGATGAGAGTGAGACAAGTGAAGACAGATGATGAGAGCGAGACAGATGAAGACAGATGATGAGAGCGAGACAGATGAAGAGAGATGATGAGAGCGAGACAGATGAAGACAGATGATGAGAGCGAGACAGGTGAAGACAGATGATGAGAGTGAGACAGGTGAAGACAGCTGATGAGAGTGAGACAGATGAAGACAGATGATGAGAGCGAGACAGATGAAGGCAGATGAAGACAGATGATGAGAGCGAGACAGGTGAAGACAGATGATGAGAGCGAGACAGATGAAGACAGCTGATGAGAGTGAGACAAGTGAAGACAGATGATGAGAGTGAGACAGATGAAGACAGATGATGAGAGTTAGACAGGTGAAGACAGATGATGAGAGCGAGACAGATGAAGAGAGATGATGAGAGTGAGACAGATGAAGAGAGATGATGAGAGTGAGACAGGTGAAGACAGATGATGAGAGTGAGACAGATGAAGAGAGATGATGAGAGCGAGACAGATGAAGACAGATGATGAGAGAGAGACAGATGAAGACAGATGATGAGAGTGAGACAGATGAAGAGAGATGATGAGAGTGAGACAGATGAAGACAGATGATGAGAGCGAGACAGATGAAGACAGATGATGAGAGTTAGACAGGTGAAGACAGATGATGAGAGCGAGACAGATGAAGAGAGATGATGAGAGTGAGACAGATGAAGAGAGATGATGAGAGCGAGACAGATGAAGACAGATGATGAGAGTGAGACAGATGAAGAGAGATGATGAGAGCGAGACAGATGAAGACAGATGATGAGAGTTAGACAGATGAAGACAGATGATGAGAGTGAGACAGATGAAGACAGATGATGAGAGTGAGACAGGTGAAGACAGATGATGAGAGTGAGACAGATGAAGACAGCTGATGAGAGTGAGACAGATGAAGACAGATGATGAGAGCGAGACAGATGAAGGCAGATGAAGACAGATGATGAGAGCGAGACAGGTGAAGACAGATGATGAGAGCGAGACAGATGAAGACAGCTGATGAGAGTGAGACAAGTGAAGACAGATGATGAGAGTGAGACAGATGAAGACAGATGATGAGAGTTAGACAGGTGAAGACAGATGATGAGAGCGAGACAGATGAAGACAGATGATGAGAGTGAGACAGATGAAGAGAGATGATGAGAGTGAGACAGATGAAGACAGATGATGAGAGTGAGACAGATGAAGACAGATGATGAGAGCGAGACAGATGAAGACAGATGATGAGAGCGAGACAGATGAAGAGAGATGATGAGAGTGAGACAGGTGAAGACAGATGATGAGAGTGAGACAGATGAAGAGAGATGATGAGAGCGAGACAGATGAAGACAGATGATGAGAGAGAGACAGATGAAGACAGATGATGAGAGTGAGACAGATGAAGAGAGATGATGAGAGTGAGACAGATGAAGACAGATGATGAGAGCGAGACAGATGAAGACAGATGATGAGAGTTAGACAGGTGAAGACAGATGATGAGAGCGAGACAGATGAAGAGAGATGATGAGAGTGAGACAGGTGAAGACAGATGATGAGAGCGAGACAGATGAAGAGAGATGATGACAGCGAGACAGATGAAGACAGATGATGAGAGAGAGACAGATGAAGACAGATGATGAGAGTGAGACAGATGAAGACAGATGATGAGAGCGAGACAGATGAAGACAGATGATGAGAGCGAGACAGATGAAGACAGATGATGAGAGCGAGACAGATGAAGACAGATGATGAGAGCGAGACGATGAAGACAGATGATGAGAGCGAGACAGATGAAGAGAGATGATGAGAGCGAGACAGATGAAGACAGATGATGAGAGTTAGACAGATGAAGACTGATGATGAGAGTGAGACAGATGAAGACAGATGAAGACAGATGATGAGAGTGAGACAGGTGAAGACAGATGATGAGAGTGAGACAGATGAAGACAGATGATGAGAGTGAGACAAGTGAAGACAGATGATGAGAGTGAGACAGATGAAGACAGATGATGAGAGCGAGACAGGTGAAGACAGATGATGAGAGCGAGACAGATGAAGACAGCTGATGAGAGTGAGACAAGTGAAGACAGATGATGAGAGTGAGACAGATGAAGACAGATGATGAGAGTTAGACAGGTGAAGACAGATGATGAGAGCGAGACAGATGAAGACAGATGATGAGAGTGAGACAGATGAAGAGAGATGATGAGAGTGAGACAGATGAAGACAGATGATGAGAGTGAGACAGATGAAGACAGATGATGAGAGCGAGACAGATGAAGACAGATGATGAGAGCGAGACAGATGAAGAGAGATGATGAGAGTGAGACAGGTGAAGACAGATGATGAGAGTGAGACAGATGAAGAGAGATGATGAGAGCGAGACAGATGAAGACAGATGATGAGAGAGAGACAGATGAAGACAGATGATGAGAGTGAGACAGATGAAGAGAGATGATGAGAGTGAGACAGATGAAGACAGATGATGAGAGCGAGACAGATGAAGACAGATGATGAGAGTTAGACAGGTGAAGACAGATGATGAGAGCGAGACAGATGAAGAGAGATGATGAGAGTGAGACAGGTGAAGACAGATGATGAGAGCGAGACAGATGAAGAGAGATGATGACAGCGAGACAGATGAAGACAGATGATGAGAGAGAGACAGATGAAGACAGATGATGAGAGTGAGACAGATGAAGACAGATGATGAGAGCGAGACAGATGAAGACAGATGATGAGAGCGAGACAGATGAAGACAGATGATGAGAGCGAGACAGATGAAGACAGATGATGAGAGCGAGACAGATGAAGACAGATGATGAGAGCGAGACAGATGAAGAGAGATGATGAGAGCGAGACAGATGAAGACAGATGATGAGAGTTAGACAGATGAAGACAGATGATGAGAGTGAGACAGATGAAGACAGATGAAGACAGATGATGAGAGTGAGACAGGTGAAGACAGATGATGAGAGTGAGACAGATGAAGACAGATGATGAGAGTGAGACAAGTGAAGACAGATGATGAGAGTGAGACAGATGAAGACAGATGATGAGAGTGAGACAGATGAAGACAGATGATGAGAGTTAGACAGATGAAGACAGATGATGAGAGCGAGACAGATGAAGAGAGATGATGAGAGCGAGACAGATGAAGAGAGATGATGAGAGCGAGACAGATGAAGAGAGATGATGAGAGCGAGACAGATGAAGACAGATGATGAGAGTGAGACAGATGAAGAGAGATGATGAGAGCGAGACAGATGATGAGAGATGATGAGAGCGAGACAGATGAAGACAGATGATGAGAGCGAGACAGATGATGAGAGTGAGACAGATGAAGAGAGATGATGAGAGTGAGACAGGTGAAGACAGATGATGAGAGTGAGACAGATGAAGACAGATGATGAGAGTGAGACAGATGAAGACAGATGATGAGAGTGAGACAGATGAAGACATATGATGAGAGTGAGACAGGTGAAGACAGATGATGAGAGCGAGACAGATGAAGAGAGATGATGAGAGTGAGACAGATGAAGACAGATGATGAGAGTGAGACAGATGAAGACAGATGATGAGAGCGAGACAGATGAAGACAGATGATGAGAGCGAGACAGATGAAGAGAGATGATGAGAGTGAGACAGGTGAAGACAGATGATGAGAGTGAGACAGATGAAGAGAGATGATGAGAGCGAGACAGATGAAGACAGATGATGAGAGAGAGACAGATGAAGACAGATGATGAGAGTGAGACAGATGAAGAGAGATGATGAGAGTGAGACAGATGAAGACAGATGATGAGAGCGAGACAGATGAAGACAGATGATGAGAGTTAGACAGGTGAAGACAGATGATGAGAGCGAGACAGATGAAGAGAGATGATGAGAGTGAGACAGGTGAAGACAGATGATGAGAGCGAGACAGATGAAGAGAGATGATGACAGCGAGACAGATGAAGACAGATGATGAGAGAGAGACAGATGAAGACAGATGATGAGAATGAGACAGATGAAGAGAGATGATGAGAGTGAGACAGATGAAGACAGATGATGAGAGCGAGACAGATGAAGACAGATGATGAGAGCGAGACAGATGAAGACAGATGATGAGAGCGAGACAGATGAAGACAGATGATGAGAGCGAGACAGATGAAGACAGATGATGAGAGCGAGACAGATGAAGAGAGATGATGAGAGCGAGACAGATGAAGACAGATGATGAGAGTTAGACAGATGAAGACAGATGATGAGAGTGAGACAGATGAAGACAGATGAAGACAGATGATGAGAGTGAGACAGGTGAAGACAGATGATGAGAGTGAGACAGATGAAGACAGATGAAGACAGATGATGAGAGCGAGACAGATGAAGACAGATGATGAGAGTTAGACAGATGAAGACAGATGATGAGAGTGAGACAGATGAAGACAGATGAAGAAATATGATGAGAGTGAGACAGGTGAAGACAGATGATGAGAGTGAGACAGATGAAGACAGATGATGAGAGTGAGACAAGTGAAGACAGATGATGAGAGTGAGACAGATGAAGACAGATGATGAGAGTGAGACAGATGAAGACAGATGATGAGAGTTAGACAGATGAAGACAGATGATGAGAGCGAGACAGATGAAGAGAGATGATGAGAGCGAGACAGATGAAGAGAGATGATGAGAGCGAGACAGATGAAGAGAGATGATGAGAGCGAGACAGATGAAGACAGATGATGAGAGTGAGACAGATGAAGAGAGATGATGAGAGCGAGACAGATGATGAGAGATGATGAGAGCGAGACAGATGAAGACAGATGATGAGAGCGAGACAGATGATGAGAGTGAGACAGATGAAGAGAGATGATGAGAGTGAGACAGGTGAAGACAGATGATGAGAGTGAGACAGATGAAGACAGATGATGAGAGTGAGACAGATGAAGACAGATGATGAGAGTGAGACAGATGAAGACATATGATGAGAGTGAGACAGGTGAAGACAGATGATGAGAGCGAGACAGATGAAGACAGATGATGAGAGCGAGACAGATGAAGACAGATGATGAGAGTTAGACAGGTGAAGACAGATGATGAGAGTGAGACAGATGAAGACATATGATGAGAGCGAGACAGATGAAGACAGATGATGAGAGCGAGACAGATGAAGACAGATGATGAGAGTTAGACAGGTGAAGACAGATGATGAGAGTGAGACAGATGAAGACATATGATGAGAGCGAGACAGATGAAGACAGATGATGAGAGCGAGACAGATGAAGACAGATGATGAGAGCGAGACAGATGAAGACAGATGATGAGAGCGAGACAGATGAAGACAGATGATGAGAGCGAGACAGGTGAAGACAGATGATGAGAGTTAGACAGGTGAAGACAGATGATGAGAGTGAGACAGATGAAGACAGATGATGAGAGCGAGACAGATGAAGACAGATGATGAGAGCGAGACAGATGAAGACAGATGATGAGAGTTAGACAGGTGAAGACATATGATGAGAGCGAGACAGATGAAGACAGATGATGAGAGCGAGACAGATGAAGACAGATGATGAGAGCGAGACAGATGAAGACAGATGATGAGAGCGAGACAGGTGAAGACAGATGATGAGAGCGAGACAGATGAAGACAGATGATGAGAGCGAGACAGATGAAGACAGATGATGAGAGCGAGACAGATGAAGACAGATGATGAGAGCGAGACAGATGAAGACATATGATGAGAGCGAGACAGGTGAAGACAGATGATGAGAGCGAGACAGATGAAGACAGATGATGAGAACGAGACAGATGAAGACATATGATGAGAGCGAGACAGGTGAAGACAGATGATGAGAGCGAGACAGATGAAGACAGATGATGAGAGTGAGACAGATGAAGACAGATAATGAGAGTTAGACAGGTGAAGAGAGATGATGAGAGTGAGAGAAGTACCTCTACTGCTGCTGTTTTCCATGGTGAAGAGATAATCCATGTAGAATGCGCCGTATCTCTGCAGGCCTGCAGCCTCAGTGTAAGTCTCCTGGGAGAAAACAAAAACACACAGAGCTAAACAAAAACACACAAACACATGCATACACACACACACACACACACAAGATGTTTCAGTGTTCACTCATAACAAGGTGAGTCAGTGTTCAGTCATCACTTCACCTGTAGCTCAAAACATCACATGTTCTCCAACACTGGCCACTCTCACATCCAGATTAAAAACCCATTAGCTGTTCATTTCCCACCTGAGCACTGTGCTGCCTCACATCAGACGTTTTATTATTTTTATTTATACATTATAAATCAATTAAATTGTTTTTAGAATGTGTGATTTTAAATCCTTTACTTTTTAAAGATCTCTTATATTCATGATGTATGCTTTCTTTCTTCACGAGTCATTTCTATGTCAATGCATCAATTCTATGTGTGTGTGTGTGTGTGTGTGTGTCTGCACTGCAAACCTTATGAATGTTTCCATTTAAGATAAATTCTGCTTTAACGCCATTGTTCTCTGGGCTGCGGTAGTCGAAGAGCGAGGCGGTCAGGTAGGTCAAGCCCTTCACGCTCAGAGTCTCCCCACAGCGGAAGAACACAGAGTCCTGCAGCAGCAAACAAACACTGGATGATGACATCATTCACATGCTGAGAGCCAAGGTGTGTGATGTTTGGTGAATTACCTCCTCTCTTCTGTTCATATTCTCTTCAAAATCTCGAACTCCCATAATGCCTTTCAGACACAGAGCACGACAACCGACAACTCCCACCTGACAGTCAAAGAAGGGCTCACCCATCATCAGAGCCTGAAACAGAGAGAGCGAGCGTGAGCAGCAGCATGATGATGACATCATCAGGTGATTTTACGGTTGATTGGTTCTCTCACCTCTACTGTGATGCCCTCCTGCTCCACGCACAACACCTCGCGTGACTTGAGCTTCTGTGGACTGTAGTAACTGCTCTCAGAACAGCTCTCTGTTAGCTACACACGGGACAGATCAGACTGTTAGGTTGTGGATGCATGAACCGGGCTGATCATCGCTTTGTGGAAAGAGCTTTTTACCTTGAAGGTGACGGAGGCTTTGGTGCAGTAGAAGCCCACAGACACCACGGGGTCCTTGAAGGAGTGCTGAATGGGTCGCGATGTTCCGCCCTCTTCCGTGTACCCTCCAGACTCTCCTTCAGTCTCCTCCTCTTCAGCGCTCACGATGGCCGGGACAAATGACCAGGCCCACGACACCCAGCCCTGATCTTCATCCTCGCTCTGAAAGTACTGACCAACCACGAGAGACGGATCTGAGTCCTCCACCGTCAGACCTGAGGGAGATCAGACCATGTCAGCGTGCTGGAATGTGTCATCTCGTTCTGTCTCGTGTCTGTTCTTAAGTGAGTCTTTGACATTTCCACACAACAGATTTCAACATCATAGATAACTCTGACTGACAGGTTAAAAAAAAACATCATTTCAGATGTCGGAACGTGCACTGAAGATCAGCTCTTCTGACATACGGTAATGAGGGCCGTGGCTCACCGGGGAGGCTCTCTCTGAGCGAGCTGTTCTCTTCTCTGTCGCCGTCTCCGTGAACTCCCATCTCGCCGTAATACAGCGCCACACCCAACTCCATCAGCCGAATGAACATGGGCAACTGCTGGTCTGTTAGAGACAACTTCAGACTCTCCACCATTGTGTGAACCTCGACACAAACACACCAAACACTTAACACGCCGCTCTGCAGGTCCTCACATAAACACTCTCTCTCTCTCTCTCTCTCTCTCTCTTACTTTAATGACGGCAGGGATTTTGGCATTTATGTTGTCGTAGGTGAAGTGAAGACGAGTTCTGAAGGAACATTTGTACAGCAGCGGGTCCTGATAAAACTCAATCTTTCCGCTGCCATTCCGTCTATCCAGACAGACTGTGCAGTCTGAAAAATTGATCACCTTCCTCAGGACCAGCTCAGGAGCTACAGTCAGTGAGAGAGAGAGAGAGAGAGAGAGAGAGAGAGAGAGAGAGAGAGAGAGAGAGAGAGAGAGAGAAAGTGAGAGAGAGAGAGAGATTAAGTGAGAGAGTGAGTGAGAGAGAGAGAGTAAGTGAGAGAGAGAAAGTGAGAGAGTGTGTGAGAGAGAGAGAGATTAAGTGAGAGAGAGAGTAAGTGAGAGAGAGAGAGAGAGAGAGAGAGAGAGAGAGTAAGTGAGAGAGAGAAAGTGAGAGAGTGTGTGAGAGAGAGAGAAAGTGAGAGAGTGTGTGAGAGAGAGAAAGTGAGAGAGTGTGTGAGAGAGAGAGATTAAGTGAGAGAGAGAGTAAGTGAGAGAGAGAAAGTGAGAGAGAGAGTACGAGAGAGAGAGAGAGAGAGAGAGAGAGAGAGAGAGAGAGAGAGAGAGAGAGAGAGAGAAAGTGAGAGAGTAAGTGACAGAGTGAGTAAGAGAGAGAGAGAGAGAGAGAGAGAGAGAGAGAGAGTAAGTGAGAGAGAGAAAGTGAGAGGAGAGAAAGTGAGAGAGTGAGAGAGAGAGAGAGAGAGAGAGAGAGAGAGAGAGAGAGGAAGTGAGAGAGAGAAAGTGAGTAAGAGAGAGAGAGAGAGAGAGAGAGAGAGAGAGAGAGAGAGTAAGTGAGAGAGAGAGAGAGAGAGAGAGAGAGTGAGTAAGAGAGTGAGAGAGAGAGAGAGAGAGAGAGAGAGAGAGTGAGAGAGAGAGAGTGAGAGAGAGAGAGAGAGAGAGAGAGAGAGAGAGAGTGAGAGAGAGAGTGAGAGAGAGAGAGAGAGAGAGAGAGAGAGTGAGAGAGAGAGAGTGAGTAAGAGAGAGAGAGAGAGTGAGAGAGAGAAAGTGAGAGAGCGAGTAAGACAGAGTGAGAGAGAGAGTGAGAGTGTGAGTGAGAGAGAGAGAGAGAGTGAGTAAGACAGAGTGAGAGAGAGAGTGAGAGTGTGAGTGAGAGAGAGAGAGAGAGAGAGAGAGAGAGAGAGAGAGAGAGTGAGTGAGAGAGAGAGAGAGAGAGAGAGTGAGAAAGTGAGAGAGCGAGTGAGTAAGAGAGAGAGAGAGAGAGAGAGAGAGTGAGAGAGTGAGTAAGAGAGAGAGAGAGTGAGTAAGAGAGAGAGAGAGAGAGAGAGAGAGTGAGAGAGTGAGTAAGAGAGAGAGAGAGTGAGTAAGAGAAGAGAGAGAAAGTGAGAGAGCGAGTGAGAGGAGAGAGAGAGAGAGAGAGAGAGAGAGGAGAGAGAGAGAGAGAGAGAGAGAGAGAGAGAGAGAGAGAGAGGAGAGAGAGAGAGAGAGTAAGTCAAGTTTTCTATGATCTTTAGGTTTAGGGGTAAAATATACAGTTTGTACAGTATACAACTCATTACACCTATGGACTGTCCCACGGAGATAATAAAACATACATGAGTGGTGTGTGTGTGTTTGGTTGTCAGTGTGTGTATGTTATTTAATGATTACTTATAGTCAACATGTTTTCGTGTACAGCTGCTTTGTAAAAATGAAAACTGTAAAAGCACTATATATACTATATAAGAGTTGAGTTGAGTAAACCTGTGAAACCCTTGAACCTGAGCCGAGCACTAGAACCTGACAACATGCCACACCATAACCTCGCACAGATATCTTGTGTACACTGGCTTGAGTTTGTAAATAAAAACAGAACTTCACATGACTGGATCTATGGGCCTGGAGGTAACATATACACATAAGAGACTGTTAATAAACACAGAGAGCACATTTACTCTGATGTCACCGTCAATATCTTTAGATCTTCCCATCTGTGATGTTTACATGATGATTATTCTTCTGTCTCTTGCTTGCTTCATGTCATCTGTTACAGATTGTATTAGTTCTGCTCTCCTTCATGAAGTGATGTGAGCTCTCTCTCGCTCTCTCTCTCTCTCCTCTCTCTCTCTCTCTCTCTCTCTCTCTCACTCGTTGCTTCCACAAACACAAGAAACACAAAAGTGAAGATGTGAACTCACAGATGATGTCCATGAATGCTCTGTCCCACAGATCGTCCACTGTGTAGCTCTCAGCGGAGGTGATGTTGACTGACAGCACAATGTCATCTTCCACATACTTCAAAATCAGATTATTCACCACGATATTGACATTATTCACCACTCGACGAATGAGACTCTGGACGTACCCTATACAGAAAAAGAAAGAGTGAGAGAGGGAGAGAGAGAGAGAGAGAAGAGAGAGAGAGAGAGAGAGGCAGATAAGTTTGTTAAAGCTACACAAGATCAGTTTCACTCAGCACTCTTTTCTGAAATGCATCAGAACTCAATCCTTCAGTGGTAAAGAACATGTGCTTTAATGACCACAGACGTTTGTTATCCCCACACAGCCTCAGGTTCACCACAGAGAGAATCACATCACCCTGTGTGTGTGTGTGTGTGTGTGTGTTAAAAGTGATGCTCAGGACCAGAAGCTTCATGTGAACAGCAAACAAGTTCAGGTCATTATTTAATAAAGCATCTAAGTACTGAAAATATGACAAACCAGAGACGTTTGACAATAAAATATGAAAACACAGTAATAAATCGTCAAAACCACAGCAGCAGTCGCAGTCCCACGTCAACTTATACAATTTTAAAGCTTTTGCCTTGTTGTCCAACTCAAATGTTTGTCTTCCTGTGCGAGTGGAGTTGTGTGTTATTAATGAGCTCTGGGATCCTAACCACACAAACTCACACAGGTGGAGAGCGCATTACAGTCTTTATTAACACCACCGCTGTATCATCAGCCTTTTCAAATCACTTCTTGTCTTCAGCATATATGAGCGTGTGTTTGCCTATGCCCCTCATGTGTGTGTGTGTGTGTGTGTATGTGTGTGTGTGTCGCACCTGCGTTCACAGTCAAAGTCAGTCCCTGTTAGTGCTCTCTGGATTTCATTTAGCCAGCCAAGCGCTTACACTTTCCCTCCTCCAGCCCTTCATCTCACTCTCTATAAACTATTGCTTCAGCTGCACCTGTGCCACGGCCCGCTGGGACCACAACTCCAGCCATAAAATAACTGGAAAAACCTTATGTGTTACACCAGCCAGAATCTGCTGTGTGTGTGTGTGTGTGTGTGTGAAGAGAAATACACAGATATATTAGCCAATATCATTTCTGTGACAAATCTCAAGTCTCATTTCCTCATGTAAAAAAAGAAACGTCATATTTCTATTTATGTAACAACACATGTAACTACTGAACGGATGTGTGTGTGTTGTGTATGCGTGCGTGTTCTCCAATAAAAAGACAAACGCTGCCATGAGCTCTGATGGGGGTCTTTAAGAAGACTTCCAGATAAGAGCTGTTAGTTAAGGAGGGTCTGCGGACCCCGCGGCCTTCAGAACATCACTCACCTGGGGGCAGGTCAGGGTCACTGGGGCTTGCTGCACTCGTCTGGGTTTAGGCACACTCTTGGAGCTCTCACTTCGATTGGTCGAGCTGGACGTACAACTTTCATTATCCTCCTAAAGACAGAACACACAGAAAGAATTACATTCACGACCTCACAAATAACATCTGCCCTCCGAGAGGAGAAGACTAACCATTTTCACAGCACCTTCTGAGTTGAATAAATAAACCCAAAGTTCAGCGCCCGCGTGTGTGTGTGCATGTGTGTGTGTGTGTGTGTGTGTGTTGCTAAAGGTATGCGGTGCTGCACAGATGCACTGGGGAATAAACAGCACTAAAGGTTTGTTTCTCATTTATGGCAGCGGTCTGCCGAGTGTTTGTGATTAAAGAGTGAAGACACAGCTGAAAGAATGAAATGAACAGAGCGTCGAGGTCAAGAACAAACATTCTGTCCATAGATCAGCTTAACCCACAACACACACACACAGTTTTATAGAGCCATCACTGATAACAGCCACTGATTTACTAGAGAGAATTCACTTTATTACATCTGTTTCACACACACACACACCCAGAACCACTCTTATTAGACTTCATGAGCCATTGTGACCTTTGACCTCACACATCATGCTGAGAGTTCAACCCATTCACACGAGGCACACACACACTCTCTTTCTTTATTATAATCATCACAACTCTCAGCAGGGCGCTGATCATCTTCATCATCATCACAGCCCAGGGTTTTTCCTGCATAGAGAATTAAGAGGCGGCCGCCATCACCTAATTTTGCGCCGCCTCATCCCCTCTCGACAAAAACAGTGTCGCAGAAAATGCTGTCTTCATGCCATGGACAAGCGTTCGACTCAATAGGCATTCGTAACTGTAGATGTGACATTACGCCACTATTGTAGCGCTGATCTCAATTAGGTACAGTGATGACCTGCTTCAAGAAAAAGAAACTGCAGTTTTCCAAAGATTTTTCCTCAGTTCTGTCGTGACTGGTTATGTGAGTATTGTTTGTTTAGCACCCTAATACGTTTTTAAAGGCTTTCAAACTATACATTTCATCACATGTTATGTTTTTTACTTAGCAGATATGGCTCATAAAATCACAGATTACTTTTTAAAGCTAGTTTGTGAGCAGGCGGATCACGAGGGCAGGTAAACAGTGGAGACAGCAAGAGGCTAACGTTATTCCAGTCTGTTAATTAGCTAATATTCTGTAAAGAATTCAAACTACAATGGTCTGCAATCTGCATATTGTTGGTTGTAAAAAATTTTACGTATAATTAAAAGGCTTTTAAAATTAAAAGCTTATGTTTCTAGGATTAAAAATAAGGATTATTTTCAACTAAAACTTAAGACAATTGAAAAGAACAAACTAGGCTTTAATGATAAAACTTGCACTATATGAGAATGAGAAATTGCCTTAAATTAAAATAATATAAAAATTCAAAATAGTAGTAAAAAGTAAAATGACTGTAAATTAAAATTGCAAGTTATATTTGCATTTAAGGGGTTTGAAACATGACAAATGGTGACAAATGATATTTAAGTTTTATTAATGTGCTGAATAATATTAAGTTCACTTAAAACAACATACTGTATAATACAAAATCAAATCAAAATGATGGTACCATGAAGCGCACATTTTACAACGTAGTGTGTGCATGCACATGATCAGGATGGTACCACCTCAGCCTAATTTTGAGCCAGGAAAAACCCTGCAGCCGTGAGAGAACCAAACACAACTTTAAACCTCACACTGAACCACTTTCACAAGAAAAACACAAACATACAACATGACATCACAAGCCCGCTCAAAACATTCAGCACCACAACCTGAAGGCTAAGAGAAATCAGCATTCAGTCACGTGCCATTAAAGATGTGCGTGTGTTTCTGAACCTGGTGTGAACATCACATAACGTCATTTGTCATTTCTCAGACCTTGATGAAACTCATCTGCAGGAAATGTGTGTTCTTTGAAAGAACAGAACCTGTCATGACCGGCACAACACACGGCAGAAACACGCAGACGTGCGGTAGCTGCAGCGCTGGGTGACATTACCGCAGTGAAAGCGCCATGTGTTATAAATCTATTCTGCAGAAGCACCATAAGCGCCTCTAATTGACTTTCCTTCAAAATGGGTTTGCAAGCAGCCCTGCAGAACCATGATGCCTGAACGTTCATGCTTTTCTAAACACCTCATTCTGACTCATTTACAATCTGAATGTCTATGAACTTTCTAACAAATGTCCAATGAAATCAAAGTTTGAGAGTTTTGATTTGTAGTATGATTGTGTCTATAGTCTAGAAAGCACGCGTTCTCTGAAACAAATGTACATTTAGAAGATCTCCGCAGCTTTTAAAACTTTGCACTCTCTACCCACACCAATAACCAATTGACATCATTCTGCACTTCATCGCATTCCAGGCTGTGAGGTGACCTTAACGCTATTGGCTATAATGGGAAGAGCCATTCAATAAAGCTGCACATTTCAAGACATTTCATTGGGCTTTAACATGAAAAGTTCCAGAAGACACAGCACCAGAAGAACTAATGTATGCCTGAGCTGTATGATATCTTCTAAAAGCTCTTTTTGAGGCTCACTCTGCACATATCCTGCAGAAATACAAATGAGTAAATGAGCGTGACAGTTGAAATCTTTTGTGCATGGACATCATCGGTGAAAGGTTTGAGGCTCAGCATCTGTGACTGACCGTGGCTGCGTCTCGGAGTTTCAGGATACACTCCATGGTGTTGATAGTGATGACTACAGCCTCGGAGCTCAGTTTGGTCCAGGGCACGTGGATGCGCAGCTCGTGAATGTGTCCGCTCAGAAACGTGAAGGGCAGCTTCAGCTCCTGCAAACACACAGTCTGTCAGTTAAAGCAAAGACAGAGCCCTTGAAAAGAAGAACAAATGTCTGTTTACTGCAAACCTCCACATGTTTCTCGTCTAGCTCTCAAAGCAAACACGTTCGAGAAAAATAAGACATGTACAGCTGCAACCATGAGACAAAAAACACATCAAAAACTTCCCAGAAGAACGTTTCTGACAAACTAGCTTTAATAGAAGATTACTAAAGAAAGTTTAACTCCCGCTCGGGATGACAAAAGCTGCTTTTAATAAGATCTGTGTGTGCATGCGACATGCGTGTGTGTCTAAAGCCAAACATTCTCACAACATGACAGAGTGATTCATTCCAGATATCTGAACTGCTCAAAAGCTCAATGTTGTCGGAAAATGAAAGCAAAGCAAAGATTCTGTTACATGCATCAGAGTTTACCAGCTGACAAACAGAGTGAATCTTCAGATCAATGCCTTTATCCATATCAACTGTACAGTGGGGAGACTCATTTGGCCTTCTGTTTCATTGCCTTTATGTCCTGAAGTGATATCTTTTGAGTTTGGCCTGTTGGCCGTTACTGCATGCGTCAGTTTATTTTCATCATATAAAACCTCTTCAAGAAGCTTATTTTATGGTGATTATAAAACTTGATCTGCATTGTTTGTTGTTCTTTGTGGTCTGTGTAGTGCAAGTTGTAGACAGAAAGCCATCGCGCTTCACAGTATCTGTTGCTCTGATGTTTACATTAAAAGACGAGGATTCTTTCTCTCAGTGCTGGAGAGTGACAACACGACACATTTCCCCCTCACCTATACATTTAAAACATAACATGAAGGATATTCCGTTTAGAGTTATTTAGACTGAAATAAAGTTGCCTTGACGTTGGACGTTTGATTTTTCTGAATTAAGGGACCGTCTCCAAAGTTCCATACACATTAATATAAACATTTAAATGACTGAATGGCTAGCAGCTGTACAGTCTTCATGTAGGTGTCAGCTGTAATAATGTACACCTTTTCAGATATCTTTACTATAAACCATCAAATCATATGCAAATATTCTTGTGTTTTATTACTGTATGGGCTTCTACACAAAAAAGGCTCATCAGCATTTACAGGTAAGGACTTACAGTCATAAAACGTATGTTGATTCAGTCAGTGCAGGAGTGATGATTGACAGCACGGTGCCGTGGTTTCCCCTTTAAGCATATATTGTGTACTTGTTTTGTGGTTCCTAAATTTGGTGTCTTAGATGAGTGTGTTTCCGTCTGTTATGGGGAAGTTAAATAGACATAATGGTTTCTATACTGTACAAAACAGTTTATTCCCCGGAAAACTTTCTGCTACTTTAGATTTTCTAAAAGATCCTTCTGTATCATTTAAGCTTGTTTCCTTGTATGGACACTTGTGTCGTAAAGTTCTTTGTTTTTGCATTACTGTAAGTCAATAATTCATTTATCATTCATTATAAAACAGATTCATATCTTACTTATGGGGTTAGGGTTTTTCTCACACATTTTTGAACTAATATATGTCAGTGAGATGAAGGCGAAAGGACTCAGGGCTGTAGAAAAACAGCGTGCACAGATCAGACGCACACAATGCAGGCAGATATATCATGACGTCTTTTCACACTTCATTTGATCTGAAAATAATAAACCTTCTAGGACGCTATTATGTTGTTCAAAACCAAGTTCTAACGCTCCGGTTCTGCTGGAATGTATACGCTATAAGCTCACAAGCTTCTGCACGCTCTTCTGATTTTGCCAAGTAAGAGATGTTCCTGTGTCAACATTTCAATCAACCAATCAGATTTGAGTGACAAGTTTACAGTTCATTCATGTGAAGTTTAGGCTTACAACAAGAGGCCAATTGCACAAAGCCGGTTTCAGTTTTTACACAGGTAAGATAGCGATTAGTTTAATCACAAGAGTTTTCGGGCTCAAGAAGATGGATTGGTTTTGAGCAGGTTTCGTAGCCCTGCTCCAGAGTGAGTTTTAGTGAGTTAGAGATGGCAAACCAAAACTGGACCAATCAGTTGTCACTCCCCTTGTATCTCGCTCAAAAGAAAGAAAAGTGATCAGATGTTAGAGGGAAATCTTATGCTGCTATTTGTTTCTTATATTTATAATTATATTTTATTGATTATAATTATGTCTAATTTATGTCTCTTAATTATTTAATGGGATGATCAATATTAATCAATTAATTATAAACGACGCGTTTAAATGAGTATAACTATATACTTTAGGATTAAATACAAGCTTCAGTATATAAATTCAGTTGATTGACTTGCATTGATATAGTCAGTCATTGTAGTCACAAACTTTCACTGCGGCAGTGATTATTTCTGCCTGGTAAATGTGCTTTTAATTCATTCAATTTATTTTGATAATGATCTCTCCGTCTTCAACAGAAAAGTGATGTGCGCTGATATTGCGAGAAGTCAATCAAACTGATGACGCTTTTCCGTGTGATTGGCTGTTTCCCGCATGTGTCACACTTTCAGGTGCACGCGCCTCGCGAACTCTGGATCAAACCTGAGTCGACAGAGAACGTTTATACTGAAGTGTTGTGCAACGGCTGAACCTGGGGCCTGTACCATGAAGCCGGTTTAGGTGGCTAGCCAGGTAAGTTTAGGATTACTTTGCGCCAACCCTGGGTTTTAGGTACCATGAAAGTAACTCAGCTTTAATCAGTGTTCATCGCCATGGTAACTTAGGCTGCACGGCTAACCTGCTCCGGAGCGGCTATGATCTAGATTAGAGATCTCACATCGAAAATAAACCAATCAGCGGCGAGCAAATTTACTTACAAGTGAGGCAACTAACTCACAGTGCGTGTTACAATGGCTAGTTATTTTTAATAATGTTTAATAAAATAAAAATACTAACATAAAATGATGTAAATATATATTACAAATACTAAATCAAAAAATGGTGACTATATAGGTAAAATCTGATTTTAGAGATGACATTTGCTGGCTTTCCCTTACACATGAAATTAAATGTATTTATACTGTTATTGTACTACATACAATATGTATTTCTTTGCATTGCATTTTTTACATTCTTGTCTGTGGGGCAGAACATTTAGGAACACTTCCAGTTTCACTGTGTTGGGTGAAACATTTATCTTCTTTGTCCACTGAAGAAACTTTCTATTATACAGCTACAGTTAGATACAGACAAAACCATAAATTGACCGGTGACATCACATATTTTTTAACACTGCTATTTTAATCTTTCTGTTATCAAGTTACACTTACAATGAACTTAAATAATGTATCATAAAGTAGGCCTACATTTTTAAATGCCTACAACATTCCCTATGCATCTGTGTTTTTGTCAGTGCTTTAAGGAAGGTAAAGTATAACAGGGCTGTTTAATAGCCTGTTGGTGGGAGACGGGGGTCCCTGTGTATGCCCGAGGTTTTTGCTATCCTGACCGCAGAACCACTTCAACATGGCCCTCAATCAAGCCAGAGTCAGGATTGAGATGACCATCGGATTTTTAAATGAACACTTCAACTGACAACTAAGTTCACATACTGGTATTTTTTTTATTTAACCTTCTTTATTAAGTGTAAGCTTCTCTAGTGTATTTTTTTTAAAAAATACATGTGTTACTTCTGTAACCTTTGGAGGTAGACACTTCAGTTTCTGGGGAAGGTTGTGAAATGTCCTACAATAAAAGAGACACCAGTAACATAAAATATAAATCCTCACATTCACACTTGTGCCATAATGAATAGTACAGTACATTTATCTCTTTAACTTTGTCAGCACACAGATCGTTTCACTTCATCATGTGCTTCATCCTCATTAATAAAGGTAAACTAAATGATAACTAATGTTAGCAGGATATGTTCATCCACTGTGGGGGCACACACACACATAATACACATCATATTACATTACTGTAATATTTACCTTACTACAGTATACTACAGTAAATGTGTGTACTATATAGTCCTTCAACTTGTGCATTAACTCAATCAGCAGTGTTTCTGAAACCGTTCTCTCTTGCGTAGACAGCAGATACAGTTTTACTCCGTGGCTGAAATACATTTTTGTGTTACTAACATTTGCGCATAATTATTTGCTAAGAAACCTACGGAACACCCTCTATCCATGTTGAACGCGATTGGTTTAGCGATCCCGACGTCACTCGTTCATGTGCACAAACTAATCTTAGCTTCAGGATCAAAGCTTGAGTTGACAAAGAAACTCCTGGAGCTGCTTCATGGTACCAACAAAGCTTGATCACGTTGGTTTGGTTTTGACAACCCAAAACCAATCCTGTAACCCAGAGTTTGTTCAACTACCATCATGGTACAGGCCCCAGATCTAAACCAGCTTGGGTTTGTCTGGTTTTCTCAACCCGAAACTTACTCTGCAACCCGGAGTCTGTTCATCTCGCTTTGTGCAACAGGCGTCGGGGTGAGGTGCTTTAACACATTGTTTTTCACCATAATATCGTTTCCCTCCTAATTTAGGCATTAATTATTGTTTGGGGTATACGCTTTCCCTAAAAATATGTTATTCCAGGATCAACAAAGTAGCCTTTGTTGCACCAAAAATAAAGAATAGTCGTTATAGTATAAGGACATGTAGGCCACAGGAGAACTAAATTTAAACAAATGATGATGTTCAGAAATGTAAACGCTTTTAATTCCTATGGTGTCTATCAATCAATCGTCAATACACAATGACATTGTTTTTTTGTCCAGCTGTCACAGTCGGTAACGACAATGATGAGACACGAAAACAAACACCGAGATCCTCAATTAACAGATCTGTCAAAACCGGCAAATCCGCAGAAACGCGCGAGCATCTACTGATCTCGGACAACCTGATATACTGTGTGCATCTCACCTGCTCCAGGACGTCCAGTCTCAGGTCCAGTTTGCTCAGCACCACGTCGCCGCCCCATAATGACAGCTGGAGGTCCGACGGCTTCAGGTTCTTTATGTAGCGGTTCACATAACTCATTAAAAGAGGAGTAACATACGACTCCAACATCCTGAAGAGTCTTCACACCTGCGCACACTGTCTCTCAGTGACGGTCATGCACACGCATCATTCAGGCTGATGTTGTGATGAGTTCTGACTGTTGAGAAACTGCGCTGTGCTGTTCAATAACAAGAGAATATGAAGCTGCTGATGCACACACTCAAAGCGACTCGCCTGATCGTAAAGTTTCTCTAAGTACTACACAATGACACACAAACACCGCGTCACCTACTGCTTACCGATGCTCCTTACACACAAACTCAAACAGTCCCTTTACTTCCGCATACACAGCAGCTCTTCCGCCTGCGCGGACACGTCATCACCGATGCCGAGCAGTTCAAAATACGTGCGTGTGCGTGTGAAAGTGAGTTTCAGACAGCGTGGAAACACGTGTTATCTGTTGGAAGCTGCTGTAAAATGACTTAAATGACCTCTGAGCGAAACTATCGACAGCAGCGAACTTTATTAAACAGTTTATCTCACAGCGCGTGCGTTCACAAGCGCAGGTGTTTCATTATTAAAATACTTATAATCGTGACGAGATATTTATTATGCTGAGCAAATAATTATTAACGACGATACAACTATAATCTATAATATTGTTTAAAACACTGAATGGTAATTAAATGCCTTATCATTACAAAACGCCAACAACTATACATAAGTAATTGTTTTTAAACACCCATGGGATAGTCATTAAACAATGTTAACGCAGTAACAAATCCTAATAAACACAAAAACAATAATGATAACATATTAATTACAGATAATGTATTTATCAAAGCTCAAGCAGGTGTCGGATATCGAACAGAAGGCTATGGGTAAAATGAATCTATTTTAACCTCTTTCCCACGGTGGATTCTCTAAATAAAACGATATTTGTGTGTATTTTTTCTTGACTGTCAGGAGCGCATTAGGTTGCGCAGTGCATATTTAATCCGTGTGTGTGTGTGTGTGTGTGTGTGTGTGTGTGTGTGTGTGTGTGTGTGTGTGTGTGTGTGTGTGTGTGTGTGTGTGCATCTGAGGTTTTACGAAGTGCACTTGCTCCAGTCCAATAATATATCTTCTATTTTGGTTTCCATCCGTTGAGATTTGATTTAAGGAATAATCAAGGCTTTTGATGGGAATCATGTCAGTTTTGATTCAGTTCCAAACAAAAACTTTTTCCTAATTATTTATAGCATTTATACGTAATTGAGTTGTGTCCTTCGTATAACAAGATTAAAACTCTTTTAACTTCACGCGGAGGATTTAGACTCATTTTGACAGAATAATTCGGTTGTGTACACAGCTCCGGTCAATTTAGATTTAAAATATTGTAAATGTTCAAAGCAATTAAAATTGTATTATTTGTATAATAGTAAGTATGTATATTAATATTGTAGTTACTGCTGTCAACTGTACGCTATTTATGGTATTGTTTTTTTAAGAATATTTCAGTAAAAACTGTTTGTAATGTACAATTCCTGAGCGGATAAAATCATCATAAATTACTAACTTCAATTTGATTGTTTTACACAAATGCATATGTGTGTGTGAACATGTGAGTTTACTGAACTGAATTTTGATCAGTATTAAATGTAACCAGGCATTTGTTTATGAAAAAGATGGCATTAAGAATGTTGCACATAAGGCGTCTTATTTAATTTAAAAAAACTTCAGAAAAATTATGTGTATTTTTTCTATACTAATCGCAGTAGTCTATTAATTCGTCTTAATTATAGAGTAAGAATTAGTTAAAGTTTTGCCTTAACACAGCCTAACCATAATAAACTACTGCTAATAATAAGAACAACGAAACGAAATACTCGTCTCATATTGTGGAAGTAGAATTCTGACGAATTTGCAGCAGAATAATGCAATGTCATCTAAAAGAAAAGAAAACATAAAAAAAGAAACAAAGGAAAATGTGTAGTGAAATAATTTTATTACAGATGTTGACCGAGTACTCGCATTGTATTGGCGTCGGGTGCAACATATTTTATCCATCCAGTTCTCATTTAGAGGCTGTTAGGAGAACAGCCCTGTCTGTTTTATTTACACAATTCATTTCCAAAACACAGATGTTTGCAACAACATTCAGCTCAGATAAAACATAAAAAAAACAATCAAGACTATTTATTTACATGAGTTCATAGAGTCCGTTTGGGTGCAATTGTGTCCTCCTTATTTCTTGTCCATAACACGTCTTCATGAATAAGAACGTTCGGTGTGTGAGTGTGTGTGTGTGTGTGTGTATCAGAAGTCCTGTTGCGGTGTGTGTGTCAAACTGTGGCGTCGCAGGTCACAGTTGCGCCGAAACACCTTGCCGCAGCGGCCGCAGGAGAAAGGCTTGAGGTCTGTATGGGTGAGAAGGTGAGTTTTCAGGTTACTTCTTTGATTAAAGGTTCTTCCACATGTGGGGCATTTGTGAGGAGATTCCTGTTTAGATTTGAAGCAAGCAAATGATTATTAGGCTACCTTTATTTTTACATCAAATATATGATTTTAATTGTAAACATTTGAGGCGCAATTGAAAGCGATTGGAATTTAAACTCCCGCAGCCCGAAACGACACGAAGATCACATGCAGCGAGAACGATCAGAAATGTTTGCGTGTGTTGTTGAAAAAATAATAGTGTGTAGGCTACAAACCTGCATGTGCAGCGTTTTATGAACAGCCAACGTTCGCGACTGACAAAATCCTTTTCCGCACTCTTGACATTTGAAAGGTTTCTCCTTAGAGTGAATGTATCTGGAAAACACGCCACAGTTATGATGTTAGACCTCATATGTTTCATTATCATGAATAAATTAAGATCCGGGTCTCATCGAACCCTCTCTCTTCCGCGTGAACGTCTGTCGGAGGTCAAGTGGAGTCTCTCACCTGTGGTCTCTCAGGTGGTCTTGTCTCCTGAAGGCCTTCTGGCAGATGTCGCAGGTGTACGGCCGCTCGTCCGTGTGCGTGCGCTCGTGGATCAGCAGGTTGTAGGACTTGGTGAAGTGTCTGCCGCAAAACTTACAAATAAATTCCTTTTTGGTTTTGGACGGAAGTCTCCCGCGCGTGGGCTTTCTGTCCGGGGAGAGTTTGTTCAGCTCGGCGGTCAGTTTGGAGAGCTCGCCGGGCTTCGGCGGATCCTCCTGCGTGGCCGCGACCGCGAGGTTGGCGAAGTCGAATCTGGGTCTTTCCTTGTGAACCGAGGGCACGAGGCGCGTCACGGATCCGTGTTTTGGGTGAAAAAGATGGGCTGCGAAAGGAAGAGCCGCGTGAAACGGAAAGCGAGGGTCAACTAGGCCTTGTACGTGAGGATAAGCCAGAGTCCAGTGGTTCATGTGCATGCTTTGAATCGAACCCAGCCCGTAGAGTCCCTGCAGATGATCCACGGCCGCGGGGAAAGTGTTGACGGCCTGCAGGAACGAGTAGTTGAGCTGCAGGGACGGGTGAAGCGGGATCGGGGCCGGTAGCGCTTTGCTGCCCATATCTGAACCGAACTCCAGCACAGCCCTGCGTGCGTGGAAAAAAAACCCATCACATCACTCGTGAGCCGAAGCGAAACACAATCTGTTCGTCCACACACAACACATTTTCACTGTTAATTCACTTTCTTTTCCAAATAAAAAGATGAATTTACTCCTTTCATCGTGCGCACATCTCCATACACTTACAGACATTATTTGAATAAAAGTAGACTATATTATCTTTTTGTAATTCCGTTTTCGTCCTGTCCACTTTATTAGGCCGACATGAAAAGAATGTCACCGTTGTGCATTAAAAGCAAAATAAAATTCGTTGGTACTTTGACATTTCGAAGAAAAATGCAATTTAACAATAACACTGTAAATGTTTGGATGAATGAATGCGGAGAGATCAGAACACTTAAGTTTTAATTTAACTAAAGTTTTTGAAGGACACTCGAATGAGGGTGACTGATATTTTACGTTTATGAAAGATTTACTTTACAGAAGCAAAAGGTCACTC
Organism: Triplophysa bombifrons; assembly: GCA_029783895.1. NCBI lineage: Eukaryota > Metazoa > Chordata > Actinopteri > Cypriniformes > Nemacheilidae > Triplophysa > Triplophysa bombifrons. Next base: position 2,175,488 of record CM056455.1, on the reverse strand, counting down.
ACTCATATAAACAAAATATTCACTTTTATTTAGATCTGTTAATGGCAGGAAAACCGAGTCTCTGTTTCTTGCACTTTGCTCCAGAAATAGTCTCCAAATAATTAAAAAATCTAACAAATCGCAAGAATAGATTATAACATGTGATCAGATGATTTTTTCCATGACCGTTTATCAGATGAAGAGTTTCACATTGTCATTTAGTATCCATAATAAAACAGTTTCAGTTTGCGACCTGTAACATCATCCATGCAAGAGTTTAATTACATGAAATCAAGTGAATCTCTCACCCCACAAACACGATGCCAAAGGTCGCAGTTTCACCGTAAATCCACAAACGACGACAAACAAACTTCAGCTGAAATTCACACAATGTCACAATTAAAACATGATGAAGTGTGTCAGGTGGAGTCCGCGGAACTGCTCTGGGTCTTTACATCGACAAGTTCTTGTTCTTGTTCGGTCGGCGGAGCTTCACGACTCGACTCGACCCGCCCCTCTCTCTCTCTCTCTCTCTCTCTCTCTCTCCCACCGTCGTCACTAAAGTCACACTTAACTCAATCTGTGTTTATTTGTGTTTCATGACACACATACATTACTGCTCTCGGCTCTAGTCCCGAAACACAGACAATTCACGAACACAAAGTTTGGAATGTTTCAGACGAGCTGGTTTTTGTGAAGCAGATCACTGAAACGAGCAGTTTAATTCTTGTGTTGTGTTTCACATTAATCTACTGACGTGTGTCATAAAGATAATACAACAATTTAACAACTCACTTTAACCACCCGAAAACAAACACTTTCTTTATTCTGAAACAAAGCTGTTGTCATGTGAAGATTGCTTCAAAACACAAAACAGTTTATGCTCAACATTTCAAATAATTGCAAAATTGCGTAGAACAATTATATACATTTTCTACAATCAAATAACGGCATAAATAATTATATGATGTAGATGAAGCTGAATTATTAACTAATAATCTAAGAATGAGTTAAATATTTGATGTTTTTTCGAGTTAAAATAGTAGGCCTATATGTAAAAGAATTGAGAAAATATTAACGGACACAATGTATGCAAACCTTTCTATGGATCTATATAATTTTGATCAATAATTTCCCTTATTTAACATTAATGTTTATCTTTCGGAATAACCACTTACGATATGAATTGTAGCCTATTTTAAGTTGCATTCATTAAACGCTATATATTTTTTTATAAATGAAGTTAAATTAATAAAAAAATAATGTAAATATCAATAAAGTAGATTATTTATGGATCGCTGTGATGGTCATAACTTAAGGTTGTTTCACTGCTTGTGAAATGTGTTTTTTTTATCATTTGTTTTTACTGCATTTTTAGTGAAGTGCGCCGTCTATCGGTCACAGTGCACAACAACACCAGCGACACGACACGAGTTAGTGTCTTTACCAACTCATCATGACTCATATGTTGTGTATCAGTCACCTTAAGTTATCAGTACTGCATCAGTCAGTGAAAAAACACTCACTGAACATGAAGGCTGATGGGTGATGAGTTAAAATATTTATACTTTCACAGTTTTTAATGAACACGCAAGCAAGCACGCACGCACACACGCACACACACACTCTAAATTACTATTCATATTATTATTAATATATTATTGCTTAATATCTGAAACAACGACTAAGACTTGCAGTTTTATTTCTGATAGGGTTAAGTCATTATTAGACTGTATGTTGTCATCTCACAAATAAATAAATGGAAATAAATTGCCACAAAATATATCCCACACAAAATAAACAGAATTCCACAACAAATCAGATGCTTTTGGTGTTCTTTAAATAGAAATAATTAAATGCAGAATTAATGACTCCAAAAGAAAGAAACTCTACAAACTTCATCCGACAACTGTAAAGACACTAGAGCTTAGCTGAAAAATATTTGTTTCATTAAGTTTTAATATTGTGGCTGGTTCATATAGAGGAGTTTAATTTTAGAAATAAAGTGCATGTTGAGTTGTATCAGCTGTCCTGAGATCACTAATTCCAACTAATTGGTCTGTCATGAGCACACATATCTGTGTGTCTGGAAACTGAATATAAGCTCAAACCAGACACACACACACACACACACACACACACACACACACTAACACACTAACACACACACACACACACACACACACACACACACTAACACACACACACACACACACACTCACACACACACACACACACACACACACACACAAACACACTCACATGTATGTTTTATTATCTCTGTGGGAATAGTCCATAGGTGTAATGAGTTGTATACTGTACAAACTGTATATTTCATCCCCGAGCCCTAAACCTAAAGATCCTTGACAACTTTTTGCATTTTTTAGATTTTCAAAAAATATTGTTCTGTACAATTTATAAGCTTTATTGCCCGTGTGGAACTCCATTTTGGTCCCACAGTGACACGAGTCCCCATGAGTCGGTGTGTATTCAGGTTAAGGTCCCCACTAACATATATAAACCAGGTCCACACACACACACACTCTCACACACACACACACACACATTAGGTTTCTAGTCTTTTTAAAGTCATAATCATTTTTATACTGTACAAACTATATATTGTATGTTTTTACCCTCACCCTTTTCTCTAAAGCAAACCATCAAACAAACCTTTGCATTTATAGATAAAAAATACATAATTTAATTGATAATCAATTTACATCATAGGTAAATCAGCCCCGACGATATAAAAACCTGTACAAACACACACACACACACACACTCAGTGTAATGGCCGCCCCAAACAATCACACAATACAGTTCAGCACGCCGTCCGTGAACAGACCCAACATCCACCCGAGCAGCAGCTGTTCACACACACACACACACACACACACATACACACACGGGACTTCTGATCCTGCCGGTGAGTGTTCTTGGCTTTTATTGATATCTAACTCTGTTTTGGGACTTTAAGCACAAGGAAGTGATCAAGAACTCTCATGTGCTCGCAGAAAAACAGCATGTTCGAAAGGCCCCGAAACACCATTCTGATCCGTTTCATTGAACGATGTGTGAAGAAGATTAAACAACAGCAGTTTTGGAAAGAAGCTGATATTTACCTGCGGAGGAGAATGTGGAGGTGCAGAAGAGTTTTTATCCTCAGTGTTGAATGAGACGGAGTTGTATACGGTGAGACAGGATGTCAGTCGTGATGGTTGTACGTTCAGTATATCTGCTGTGGTTACACAGCCCCCTTTCTGCTCTCATCCTGCCCCTGCCTTGAAAAACACCCCCAAATGTGACATCTGAGGTACACTGAGCATCGACCCAAAAATCCCACAGCGTTTGCCAAATCTCTCGCTAGTTAAAGCCTTTTCACGAACAGAACAGACGTCAAGCATCTTTAAACACGGTGCCGACGTTCTCTTACACTGCTGGACACAACATCACAAACATGTTTCAATCCACGAGATTCTTTTCAGATTCAAAGCAATAGATCTCATGTTGCACGTTAGAAATCATCTGAAAGTACTTCATCTCACACGTTTGTGGATTGTGACGTCATCTGTGTGTTATCCTGCAGTCTAACGTGTTCCCTCACTTCACTTCTGCAGAAGAACATGAGAGGGATTTCTCAACAGCACATGATCTTTAACATATGATCTGTTTGTGGAGAGCTGATGGATTCATTTCAAATGATGTTAAATTCTGTTTAATGAACTTGAATACAAAAAAATAGAAAATTAGTTTGTTAAACTACTAAAGTAAAACACATCTAGAAACTAAATATGCAATCGTTTAAGTGAAAGTCACTCATACACTCCAGTGGAATGTTCTTTCATCGTGCTGCTGTCTGTGAATGTATAAGGACACATGCAATGCTGTCACACACACGCACGCGTGGACATGTGCGTACACACACACACACTCACACACGCACACCTACACAAACACACAAATACACACACACCAGCACTGGTGCAGAGCCATAAGACAGTCAGAACCAGAACCAAAGAGATTCAGCATACAAGCACACATACACACACATGCGCAAACACACAAGCGCACACACACACACACACACACAGAGTACAAGGTGATTTATGGGGCTTTAGGATGTAGCAGGGTTTTATTAAACACCTTCCAGAGGTCTGACAGCGTACAGATCCATCCGTCCTCTTTAAGAGTTTTTCAGGAGGTCATTCAGAACTTCTTTTGACATGCGGCCAAGCAATTAAATGAAGGCTAAAGGCGGAATGTGATATAGACGTGGAGCTGCGACTCTCCTTCTCAAAGAACTTCACATTTTCTGCCAATATGTTCTCCATCTGATGGCGCGAGCTTATAAAGGCTGCTGGGATTGATTTCACATGTGCGGGAGAGAAACGGCACTGTGGGAGAGATTCTTAGAGAGTGACCTCGCTCGGACGGGATGTGCCGCGCTTTTCCGTACGGATCGCAGCGCTCTGCTCAGTTACAGCCGGCTGTAAAAGCCCCACATCCACAATAACTCTGACTTCTAGATTTATAAATCCCTCTTAATGTCGCCGTGGACGCGTTACAGCTCTAAACGGTGAAATTGATTGCTCGCCCTCTCTGTAATGGCACACTTGATGATTATAAATGAAATCGTAAATAAGGCCGCCGGACTTTTACAGATTTTGGCACAGTAGACGCAGTAGTTCTGCCTGACTCGTCTGGGTCAACGTTTAACAGATTGCTGCTCAGAGAGACCCGTGTTAAAACCTCATCATTATCTCCATCACTGGAACGACACATCGCAACAACGTCAGTGAGGAAAGCAAGAAGACTTTCTGAAACTGAAAAACATGTCTCACCTAAACATCCCAGATGCATGAAGTTTATTATGTCTGGACCAATTTCAAGGAAACAAACAGAAACAAACTCAAGTAAAGATTTTATAATTTGGCAGGTTTGTGCCTCATAAATCCTTTCTTTTGAAACTTTAAATTCATGTTCAAAATATGACCAAAGAAAATCCATCATCACAATGTCATCAAACACATAGACGAGTTTGGGGTAGTCACACAATAGAACATGAATCTAGAGAGGTAAATGAAGAAGAGCTGATCTCAGATCAGATCCATTGACACATCATCTGAAAAGACAGACACCCATTCAAAATAAGGAATAATACCTTATCATATATTTTAATATCATGTTTACTCTACTGTGCTTTTCAATCTGAGCATTTAAAAAAAATGCCAAAATGACTCACTTCATCATGATTATTAAAGGAGGCATGAATTCAAATCACAATTTTAAGCAAAGCTGTTGTTATATAAGAGGGAATGGTATTCACGCGAACATCATTAGAAATGAAAACACCTCCACAGAAAAATATCAACCACTACTTCTCTAGCCCCGCCCACTGATTCACACATGACAGAACTGAAGAAACACAAGTGGTGATGAACCAGATAGAGCGAGCAAGCAACAAACAGACATGCTGTTAAAGATAGCTAAATATTGTGCCACATCTGCTTGTGGAAGAATACAGTTGCTGCATAACCTTCCATCTGATTCAGACATTAGGAAGTGCGTGTTTGAAGTTTATTTTTAGAGACGTTCCAGCTCATGTGGGAAAAACATTGAGCGTCTTTATTTCATTTCTCTGAGGATTGCTTCATGAACACGTCACAGGTCGACACTGAATTTGTGGAGAGTTTAAAATTAAAAAGCAGTGCTGTGTCGTCAATATTGGATCTGATAGGAATGGTGCAGCAATCTTATGTGAGTAAAACTTATCTGTACTATGTGTCACTACTGCTTTGTTATCTCTTGATCTCTTGATGTGCCCTGAGCACTATTCACACGAGATCAGTATTACATGGGGACTTCTAGTCATTTAATTGCTGAAGTTGTCTTTGATCTTAAGTTCATGTGAATTGCCATCTCTGTGATTTGGTGGGCACATAAATCATTTTTCAAGGTTTTATCCACCGTTTAAGAATAATGGAGGCTGTTCTGAAGTGTTTTGGTATTATTTGAGGTGCTGGGTGATATCCATAAGTTACCGGGAGTCTCCCGTTTGTTTATTTATCATGGAAACTCTCGTAAAATTTGAAACCTACGATCGCGGTGATCTTTTGTCCGGTTCGGGATCACTGGTCTCAAATGCTGACAGGTACGGTCATATATCATTAAACACAATACAACTATAGGCTATACAAACTATTCACAAAGTCTTGCCATCACATCGAGACATAAGTCAGTAAAGTATTTATAAATCACAGGAGGTCTCCAGATAATACTGATGCCGTGTGAAAACTGTGAATGTTGCTAATGTGTATCCTAACGTTACGTCTCAAACCAAATTCACAGAAGGCTCCAACTACTCAAACTGTTTTCCAATCAAAGCAGTGGGCGTTTACTTATAAAGTCTTCAAGGCGCCACACCCATTAAAACTGAGCGTTTGCAGAGCTGGCCTCAAAACATGTGTAGAAAATAGACTATTACTGATTGATTTTGATGTTTTTGAATGTAAAAATCACTCGAACGTCATAAGTAGACCTCATACAAGAGTATTAAACAATAAACAAGCACAGTTCATCACACCTTTAATGTGCAAAATATCTGTATAAAATCCAACACAGTCTCATGGGAATTTGTGATATTGAGCCTGACTGTTTTCTATTCATTCGTGTTCATGGACACAATGAATGTGTCCTCCTTTATTCGTGTCACCCCACACGACTTTCAATCAAACTTATTTTAATACGCAGTATCTCTCACATGTAAATATATATATACACAGTCTCATGAGCATTTATACCCATATATTTCCCAGACGATCTTGTCGTCATTGTGTATACAGAAAGATTTATTGTATGAATTGTCCTGTCACTGTTACAGCTGCTATATTGGTTGAAACTGCACACAAGTTTTTTGCCAACTGTTTGGGTTAATAAAAGTGATTTGATTTGATATCAAGTTATAAATATAAACTGTACATGTACATACACACGAGTGACACGAAAAGAATGGGATATCTGTGTCCATGACCACGAATCCTGTTTTTTGTGTGGCTATGCCATGAATTCCCTTGAGACTGGGTTGGCAAAATCACAATTTTAGTGTATGAGTGAGTGTAAATGTAAAATTGTAGTGTTAGTGTGAGAGAATAAACAGGCCTCAGCAGAGAGTGTGTGTGTATCATGTAAAGTGTGTGTATCATGCAATGTGTGTGTGTGTGTGTGTGTGTGTGTATCATGTAATGTGTGTGTGTGTGTGTGCACGCACAGGGATCACTAACATTTCAGGTGTGTATTTTGTGTGTTCATGGCAGCTGAACTGAATTGTTATGAGCTACCCACTCGTGAGGTCTACATTCCCTACATAGATGTCTACATAGCCATGCTTACACGTCAATAACATCAAAGATTAAGATACATTAATATATGCACTGTATATAAACAGGTGTGTTTTCACTTGTTTCTTGAAGGGTTAGGTTAAACTTCTTCAGCAGTACAGAAATTGTATTGCATAATAAATGATCAAACAAATAACTTTAAATCAATACAGAGACGCCAAAAGTTGAGTTAGGAGCCCATAACTTTGCATTTGAGTTTAAGAAATATAAGAAAGGCAGTCCAGTTATAATAATATTGAGCGAGTGATGTAAATATCTGTAGTTCATACATCAAGTCCCTGTCTAGCCGTACACAATCTGTGTGTTTTTGTGTGGATAGAAACACACTTGTACATCATACAGATAAATGATGACACAGTACTATCAGTCCTGGAGGGTTTTAAGTGCAGATTAAGTGTCCATCAGATCACATAAACGCTTCTCGTGTTGTGTGTGGTTTCCATCAAGGCAATTTGCTGCTTTGCTCTGTTCAGTCTGAATGGTTTGTAAATTAATTTGTCAAATCAACAGAAAATATCAGGAGTTGTAATGAAAAGCAGTGTGTTGGCAGAAGAAGCACACGCCAGTGGTCAGAAGGCTTTCATGTGGTCATTGCACGCTTGATGTTTCCATAAAAAAAACCCCACGAGCCTTTCCGCTGTGTTCTTACCTCTGACTACTATTTCCTTTCTGAGATTACTTATCAGACACACACACATGCGCGCGTGCGCACACAAACACACACACACACACAGACACAGGCTGGGCTGATGGATTTGCGCTGTGATAAATGCAGGAGTGAGTTCTGATGGCAGTGAGCTCTTCTGGCTGATGATGTCTCATCTCTGTATGACTGAAGATCTGTCATGAATCTATTGTACTCTCGTCTGATATACTGAGTGACCATCAATGAAACGTTACATTCACATGATCAGTTTACACTTCAGAACCGCCCTTTTGATCTATATGTGTCTATTTACGTGAGGTTGTCTGTCAATAAATGTATGCATGAATGAATGTAAAGATGTTTTTTTCTTTGGCTCTTGACCTGGTGTGCTTTCAGAATAAATCTCTGTCGTCTCTCACTGGAACTATGGTCGCAGTTTGAGCATTTCCCTTCAGACAGGATCTGACTGGAATAACAGGGTTGGGAATACCAAACTTCCAAAACAAGGTTTCAATTAACTGCTAATAACGGTCAATCCAGCAGCGCAGGAAATGCAAAACATGCAGCAGTTGATGGTCGGTTTGATTAAAAACTGCAGAATTAGTCAGCGAAACACCCTTCACATACTGTAAGGATTCACATGTCAGCCCTGTACGGATGTTTTTCCACAGTCATAAAACTGACTCACATAGAACACAACAACACACATGCTTACATCACACAATCACACCACACATACACACCAGCAAAACTAACAAACCAATTACGGACAGCATGAAACTGACAAACCTCTCAAATAGCACAATAAAACAAATCTTCAACTAATCATTGGCATCTTGAATGGTAGAAAATTAAAATGATCTCTAGAATATTGAAACAGTCACATTTTCCCCACTCATGACTTTAATCATTCATTTCTTGTTGCTTTCTTAATATGCATTTCTGTAAAGAAACGCATTTCCTGTAGCTCAGTGGTAAGAGCATTGTGTTAACAACGCAAGGTTGTGGGTTCGGTCCCAGGGGGTTGCAAATACCTATGTAAAATGTATAGGATAATGCAATGTAAGTCGCTTTGGTTAAAAGCGTCTGCCAAATGCCTAAATGTAAATGTAAAGAAATTAAACCAAGACGAAACATCACATTATTTTGCATTTCTCAGATCCTCTTCAATTCTGTGGAACAACACAGTTTTATTTCTGAATTTAAATCACACATACAACTGCAAACTGTTTACTTGTACTTTGTAGCTTTAGAGGCATAAGTGTAAATTTACTTTAGAAGAGATGAATAAATATGAAAATGAAAGAATGCACAGATTACATGGAATGAAATATTATTGCAAATTTCTTAATATGTTGTACATTACGCTTGTACTCGGACATGCTTATTCCTAATAATAGTAGTGCTGCGTGTCATCAGTTTGGTGAAGTATGTTGATAGTACTCACTGTAAATCAAATAGTCTAAATATGAGGTCAAACTCTGCAGTATTCTTACTGATCATGCTGATAATCTGAAGTGCTCTCATGACTTCATATAGAAAGATAGAAGACGTGATGTTTGAACACTCTGTGTTCCTAACCAACACACACACAAACACACTCTTTTTTGGTTTGCAATACATTTACAAAGCCTGAAAGAATCACAAATCTAATGTCGGATTACTTATGAGAAAATGAGAAAAACACACACACAAACACACACACACACAGCATCAGTTGAGTTCTGCTTCCTCTCATAACAACCCAACCTGCTAAAAGATAAACCTGCAGAACAACAGACTGTCTGTCATCTCACACACACACACACACACACACACACACACACTCATGACTGGTGTCTATAAAGACCAGTGGCATCTGTTTGCTCTTTAATTCAATAACATTTGCATTCGATTTTTAACAGGCTGCATATAAAAGAGTTTGAGAACAGTCACAGATATACACAGCCATAAACACTCCTCACTTTATGACAATAAAACTGTAGTTTATGACACATTGCTTGTGTAACAGCTTCAGCTTGTAACAGCACACACCGTTACCCCAACACACAACATCAGAGAGCAACACACACAAACACGCACACAAACACGCGCACATACACACACACACACACACACACACACACGTTAGTTTTGTAAGGGTCATCATTTGTCAAGTCTGATACAGTTTGAAGTTCATATTTACAGGAATCACTTATTCGGGCATCAAATGCACAAAACAACAGAATAAATATATAAATCAACACAAGAAATCACACCATTTGACCTGTGTGCCTTTCTACCATCATTAAATTACCGTTCGGGTTCATCTCCACCGTCTGTAGAATTTCTGTAAGCTTTCATGTCCTCTGTCACTGACCGCTGACCCGTGATAGTGTTCAAAGGTGTGTCTTTCCCAAAAGATAACAGGTTACAGTAGTTAATTGGTGATTAAATGACAAGATACCCCTATAAAATCTTGCTACCATCATGTTGAAGCCTCAAAGCATTATTAAAAATATACACTTCAGACACATGAAATTCTGCTCACATTGTGGAAACTGAAATAAAATTCAAGTACAACCAAACTGGCCTTAGAAATCTTTTTCACTATTTTACATTTGGTCCAGTGGTGGGTAACATTGACTGTAAAAATTGAACCTTATTTCGATAAAAACAATGAAAAACTCAAAACATGAAATTAAACCGATTGTACAGTGTTGATGAGTTTGACATTTTACTTCATGGGAATCTATATAGAAATAACCCTAAACCTCAAAGCACGAGTAGCTGCACTGACATCAACAAAACATGTACTTCTGCACTTCTATCACCTCTCTGTTTCCAACACAATGACTCGTGCCATCATTCTGCACATGAAGATGCAGTGAAGAACACATCAGTGTTATGTTTTTGTCAGGTTGGAGTAGGTTTATGTTTACAGCTCAGGTCACGTATGGCTTGCATGAATGTAAGCAGATTGTTAAAATGATATCAGATGAATCCGTCACAAACGCTGTGAGCAGAATTGAATGTGTGAACATCAGAACCCAAGATGTTTCCTTCACTGACTCTCTGTCAAATATTTATGAGCGATGGGAGATAAGATAACGAAGGCCGGACCTCCCTGTGCCAGCAGCTGCAGACCTTTGCTCACGATAAAGTTTCTCAGCCAGTGAAGTTGTTTTATTTAAAGCTGATCCTGAGACTGAGGCCACACGCTGCTGTTTCATGCCTTCAAATAAAACAGTTCTGTGGCTACTGTAGATACTGTACTTCTGCGAATATGCCCACATCATCCTAACATGACATTACCAACTCAACACGTCAACATGAACAAACTCTATATGGTTTATCATCCTTTGTGTTTGCCCACTTTGGAATCTTGACAAACAGAGCAGAAAGTCATCAGAAAATCTCTTCTAAAACTCTTGACTCTAGTCTTCACTTCATCTCATTGCTGTCTACTAGGAAAAACAAAAATAATCAGATCATCAGATGTCATTTGTTATTTTTCTCTTTTGTACAAAACACAAGCAGTTTGGTGCCCTCTGTTGGCAAAGCGCTCCAAACAACCCAACCCATTTGATATAGAATGATTTCTGCATCATTACACACCTGGAGAGCAGAAGACACACACACATTTACAGACACATTAAAACATGTCTTATCACTGTCCTGCTGAGCTGATCACACAGATAAGATAACAACACATCACATATCACACACTCTATCAGTGCTGAACATGAGATCGCACAACACCACTGGCGTCACAATGGCTAACCAAGGACACAAGACACACACAAACACACACACACACACACTATTTTCGTCACATTCTAGCCTGTAGGCCAGTGAATTATATTTTCAGACGCAGACATAGAAATAAACAGAAGGGTCTGGAGATATTTCTTACAAAAGACCATTAAGTTCTCAAACTAGTGTAATTTAACCGGACGCGATACGACAACAGCTTGTTCTTAATGGTTTGTTGTGTTGCGTCACACTGCATCCAGTGTGGACATCATTTGAGATTATAATGGGTTCTAATGCGTTTTATTGTCTTTTCTCATGTCGCATCCGGTGTACACACGGTGTTAGTTTAACTACTAATCTCTGTAATGTCTCATCTACCTCCATTAGACTAACAAGCAGCTTTTAAAACTGTACTCAAGAGTTGTGATGACATTTAATCTGGTTATAGTTTGAAATATTTGATATTGTGAAAAAGGTGCCCCTTTTTCTTGCCCCGGGCACAGATGACACTCAGTTATGATCAAATGGGTTCTGTGCTCTTATAACTATTTAGATATTTAATCTGTTCACCTGCACAACCTTCAGGACTTGAACAACTCCAGGAGAAAGAAACAGGCAGGTAACCCCATCACTGACCCCTCTCACCCCTCTCACCCCGACCGACCTCAGCAGATGTCACAGACCTCTGTCCAGAAGTTTCCTCAATGTCATATCCATCTTAAACCGTTAACACACTACTTATTACCTGTTTTCTCTAGTTCTTTCTTCACTTGTAATTCTCTCAAGTATTATGTAAATACATCATTATATTTGTATTTATACAGCTGTATTTACTGTAAATGCACAAATCTATACATAAATCTTTATATAGATAAATCCAAATTTTACACAACATTATTATTATT
>CM056455.1:2142823-2157823 GCA_029783895.1 Triplophysa bombifrons | reverse complement strand
TCATGCACTGCTGTGTCTGACGGTGATGAGTTACCCATCATGCACTGCTGTGTCTGACGGTGATGAGTTACCCATCATGCACTGCTGTGTCTGACGGTGATGAGTTACCCATCATGCACTGCTGTGTCTGACGGTGATGAGTTACCCATCATGCACTGCTGTGTCTGACGGTGATGTGTTACCCATCATGCACTGCTGTGTCTGACGGTGATGAGTTACCCATCATGCACTGCTGTGTCTGACGGTGATGCGTTACCCATCATGCACTGCTGTGTCTGACAGTGATGAGTTACCCATCATGCACTGCTGTGTCTGACAGTGATGCGTTACCCATCATGCACTGCTGCGTCTAGAATCATGTAGGGAGAAGATTGTGAGTTTATCTCCAGCAGTGAAAGAAACACTCAGAGCAGAGGAATCAGAGAACCCGTTTCCAAGGAAACAAAGACATTGCAACAATAGAAGCAGAATGTGGATCAGATCATTGACAACATGACATTTAGTTATCAGTACATTAGTAAGGTGGGTACACGTCTGAATACTAAGTGTGTTTTTGCATGAACTGTGATTGATGAACCAGAGAGATCAGATTACACATCTGATGGACACAAATAAAATTGACTATGGTCTAAGAAAGTAAAATACCACGTTTTACTCTAACATAACACTTTAATTAAGAAATGAAAACATTAAAAACACTTTAAGACACGTGTTTCAGACGTGATTGAGAAAAGCAATGTCTGAAACAAGAGCACCCAGAAATCACACAAATCTAAACACACCGTGTGTGAACTGAAAATCACATTCTAGCACAACGTTTAACACTTCACCCCATCCAAGTCCTTCTGCATTTACAAATATCAATATAAAATACTAATCACATCAATGAATGATATATTTTCTCATAACATCTCTGATCAAAGTAGAATCATTACAGGAAAAAAATTCAAGAATTAGTTAAAGAAAAACCATCATGTTGTGTTTGTATATTGTGTGTGTTTTAAAGCTCCACATACAGTGACTGGCAGCTCTGAAGCCATAAACAACACAGAGAGAGCCTGAGAGTCAAAGAAAGCAAACATTACCCACAAGACACTGCGGTCCATCCCACAAACAAACACATTATTCTGAATGAAACAAGGAGTCGCATGGTGTGTGTGAGATTTCCAGTCTAATGTGACGACTCGCTCAGACCACAATCGCTGGCTGAACTGCGGCTCATGTTGGACAGACTGGCCATCAGCGCTTTCACTTTATGAGCGTAATAATTCCTCAGATTGACTGAAGGAGCCTCTTTAATTCCTCCGTCAAAATCACACCTCTTCATGATGGACTCCAACTGCTTCTGTCTCTTATAAAACAGAGAAAACTTATTAAAAATCAAAGTGATCGGAAGCACCACAACTAATATTCCTGCCAGGATGGAAAAGGAGGCCGTCAGTTTTCCCGCCACGGAGCCGGGAACCACATCCCCATAGCCCACGGTGGTCATGCTGACCGTAGCCCACCACCAGCTGGCCGGAATTGTGCTCAAGCCCCCGTTGTCCTCCTTCTCCACCGTGTACGCCATGACGGAGAAAAACGACACGCCGACGGCCAAGTAGAGCAACAGCAGGCCGATTTCCCTGTAGCTGTTGCTTAGCGTAGCACCAAGGGAGCGCAGGCCAGTGGAGTGACGTGCTAGTTTCAGGATGCGGAAGACCCTCATGAGCCGCAGAACCTGAGCCACTCGACCCAGGTTCACAAGTGCCGGGCTGCTCTTCGCAACCAGGTTAGCCATCAAAGTGAGATAGAAAGGTCGATGAGGTTCAGCGGGTGCTGGAAGAAATGCAGGATGTCCGGCGCTACGGCAAACCTGGCTAACAATTCAAAGGTGAACCATCCGATTCCGAACCGCTCCATGGTCTCGAAGCGTGGGTCCTCGCGGGGTCTGCCGTCGCCGTCCAGGAGTGTGAACTCGCTCATGCTGTTCATACACATGGTGGCCACCGAACCCAGCATGACCAGAATGGAGAAAATGCTGATGACCCGGCTGGGCAGCGAATACCCCGGATTGTCCAACACCAGCCAGATTCTGCGCCGGGCACTACCCAGAGGTTGCTTGTCAAACTTTCCAGCATTGTTGTAAAACTCGGCGATTTCATCGAGCGAGGATGCGGTGCTGCCCTTTTCGCTCTTGTCGTCCCAGTCCGTCTGCCCGGGCTCCATCTTGCGACAGTGGTACGTGCTGCTGCAACACGAGTCGATGAAGAACTCGTTGATTCCCCAGTACTCGATTTCCTGACTAAAGGAAAAAATACAGAGCTCACCCATGACGTGCAGCCTGCCCGTGTTGTAGAAATGCAAAACGTAAGGAAAGAGCGCTGGATTTCGGTCAAAGTAAAACTCCTTGTCAAAGTCATCATAATCGTCACACAATTCCAGGATCGATTCTTTGGAGCGACACTGCAGCAGTCGCGCAAGTCTCGTCTCGGGAAATCGCGAGAGTCGCGTGGACAGAAGTCGACGCCTGAATCCTCCCACATTGATGCGTAATATGGCGCCCTCGTCTGGAGCACGCGCGCCCTGTCCCGTCATACCTTAACACCCTCAGTAAACACGAGCAGTAAAACGCTTTTCTGAGACAGCATGGAGACAAATACACGGCGAAATGAAGCTTTAAAGACCTTTACGTGTCTCTACCGTAAATAAGCGGAGTCAACGCACGTTTCCTCACATAAAAACCATTGAGAACGCTTCCAATCCGCTCGACGCGTTTGACGAGATGACATCGGTATAGACTCACCGACGTTCACCCGTGACTCACAACACACGCCGTGCAGCGGGAGCGCGCCGCGCGCGACACTCCACTGAAGAATTAAATCGATATAATCAAAGAAAAGGACACAATCAACTTCACTACATCTGCTCTGCGCGTGTCACCTGCCATGACAGAAACGCATTTCTACAGATGTCGTGACAGTCAAAAGTGTCGTCATCACCACTGCACCGCCCATCTGTGTGACATCACGATCTGAAGCTGTCATGACAGTCGGGTTTTAATATGTTTCATGTTTCATGTTTGTCAACAGTTTAGTAAAGTGTTCTGAGTGACTTCCAACAGCAGATTTCTCTGGACACAACACTGAGATTTAAAAAGGAATACGATTTATGCACCACACTTTTATTGTCAGTGTCTACAAAACTTTGACAATTATATATTTCTCATATGACACAAATAACATGCAGCCTACAGAGTTTTTTTTAACGTTTCAATCAACACGCACACACACACACACAGACACACACACAATGTCTGCATGCAAGTATGTGTTGTAAAGTAAGAGAATAGATCCACTGTCCACCCAACACATCACTGTGGCCCTCGCCTGCAACACACACACACACACACACACACACACACACACCCACACACACACAGAGCACTATTGTCCTTCTCTGCACAAAGAGTCCTGTAACACACGCACACTTACAGAAGAGCCCAACACTGCCGGTCATACCAAAGAATCTGTAAGTATTTCTGATCATAATGTTTGTTTCTCTTGAAGATAATGTGATGAACAACAGACAATGTAGATCGAGACTCTCTGAATATTTGTGTTGCTCTTCATCATCAAACTGAAATTCTTTCTTCAGCTTTTATACATGATCAGAGTCTGACATAACCCACATCGAGTCAAACACACAAGTGCATATAATGGATAACACAATGTAGATGTTGTTTTATGTTGTTTTAAGGGATGAAACACATGCTGTATACAGCAGATTCTTTAAAGTGTGTGTTGTGTACATTTTTTATGATTTATGAGCTTGTGTGATGTAAAAGGTGATAGAAACAGTTAAAATGATGGAGATACAAACCAAACCAAATCAATGAAAAGCAAAATGAAGTGAATTTGCTGTTCCATGATGGTTAGGAATGTGATTTTGTGTGAAGGGTTTTATTTGAGCTTGAGTCTCATGTTGTGTGTGGTCTGCATGAGAAGCAACTTCTGACGTTCTGTTTGTGACATTCTTTATCAGAGGTCTATCCATCCAAGAGGTTGTGTTGAATTTGAGTGTTGTGGTGTTAGTTGTGTGATTTTCTCTTTACATGACCCGTGGGAACAACTGCTGAAGATCCAGCATGGAGGTACAAAAATAACAAAAGCTTCGAGTTTATCATTTGTTTTGTGTCTCACTTCGATGCACGACACCTCAACACAACAAACAACACTGTATTTGTGTTTGTGTGTTCAGTGTGGAACTGAGGAAAAAATCACAATAGTCACACAAAAGATTCATGTAATGACAGCAAATAGACAATGTATTTTGATAGAAAGCAGATTGTGTGTGTATGTTGAGTTGATAGACTTTCAGAAAGTGACAGTTATAATGATGTGTGGGTGTTTGGAGCACAATGCTTAAGGACCAACAAATCATATTGATGCCTGTGTGTGTGTGTGTGTGTGTGTGTTTGTAGGTTTATATTGTGGGCATCTGTATCGCAGTATGTGGCAACTTTCTAATCAGCATCTCCCTAAACATCCAGGTAACACCTGACACACTTTTGTGTAGTATCCTGCTGTAACATCACAACATCTTTTACATTTTCAAAATAAACATCATTTCCTTTACAGTCAGGGTGTGAGTTGGAGGTGATTTTCTGAGGTTTTGTTGTGCAGAAATACACACACGTGCGTCAGTCACAGAGAGGAACACGGCCGTATTACACCAGTCGCTTGTGGTGGTGTGGGATCTTGTTGATGGGTGTGGGTGAACTGGGGAACTTTGCTGCTTATGGATTTGCACCGGCGTCTCTCATCGCACCCCTCGGCTGTGTGTCTGTCATCGGTAAACCTTCTCAAACATCATCAGAATAATAAACCCATCATTCCTGTTTGATTCCTCGAGTGAAGGCTTGTCTTGTCTTCCAGCGAGTGCTGTCATTTCTGTGGTGTTTCTCAAGGAAACCTTACGGGCTTCAGATATTCTGGGTGAGATGATCTCGTCGGGGATTCTCTATTGTTCTGTTGAGATTGATGAAATCCTCATACGTGTCAGAAATACATTTGCTGACTCACAATAACAAATTTAGTGTGTTAAAGATATCACAGTTGGGTTGTTATTCTGAATGTATATGGCCAGTTAATCTTCTCTCTTGATCAAATCAACTAGTCCGTTTTAAATGCAGTTAAATCAACCATCGTGATGGCAGTAACAATAAAATCAAAGATCTGGAACGAGCGATAGAAATCTTCCACAGACACACACACACACACACACAGTTTCATTTGAGATGAGAATCAAACGCACGAGCACAAGTGAACACAACACGTCATGACGTATAAACAGGTTTTTTATGCATCATCAAACATGTTCAGACTGACATGTAGTTGATTTGGAATAAATTATATTTGTATCTTTTGTCAGGAGGAGCTTTAGCGCTCACAGGCACCTACTTTCTGGTCACATTTGCTCCTCATTCTTCTCCTCATGTAACAGCCAACATGGTGGAGCGATCGCTGGTCAGCTGGCAGTTCCTGATTTACTTTGTACGTTTCTAATGTGGTTTAAAGTCATTACATTAAGTCATATATTTGATCAATATAATCAACCTGTAATGTGTTTGTCTGCAGTTGTTTGAGGCGATTCTCTTTGCTGTCCTGATGTATTTGTATAAATGCAGGAACATTAAACACATCATAATCATGATGCTCATGGTGGCGCTGGTTGGTAAGAAAACATTATACATGCAAGCTTGAATTTAAATAACATTTCACATGTAACAGACTTTCTTTTTATTATATACTGTTAGTATAACATCATTTACATTCTTAGTAATTGGAGCTCTAGAATATGTATTGGGTAGAAATGATGGGGTCATGATGTAAACCGTCCTAAATCCTTTTTTGTCTATCAAGGCAGAATTTGTAATAATGATTTATACTTGTGATACACAAACAAATCATTTGAATAAAAGCGTTGCTAATGATTAGAGGGGTTTTTGCGTAGTTTTTTTGAGGATCTTTTTACAGAAATGCAATATAATAAACATACCTATAAACTATAAAGACGTAATGAAATATTATGTTTTTATTAACTAAAAATCATCTATTTCTATCTCCATACACTGCGGGTCCCCTCGCATGTTGTGTGTCAGCCGTTGTACTGTAGTGATCTGAAGTGGAGGGCTGGAGTGAGCCGCTGGTCACTATTTCTGACCTCAGCGCTGGAGATGCCGCTAGATTTCATTGACTGGTCCTTTAAATGAAATGCATATTAGCATCAAAAGAAACATGTTTTTGTTGCAGCTTCATTGACAGTGATCTCTGTGAAAGCTGTTTCAGGAATGATCACAGAGACAGTTCATGGAAGTCATCTGCAGTTGACCTATCCCATCTTCTACATTATGTTCATCATTATGGTCATATCGTGTGCATTTCAGATCAAGTGCGTCTGAAGACTGAACACAAACATACTTTTTTTATTTAAAGTCTCCTGAGGAACGGTGTTAATTCAGATTGATGTCCTCAGGTTTCTGAATCAGGCCATGAAGATGTTTGACGCCACTGAGATTGTGCCCATCAATTATGTGTTCTTCACTGCCAGCGCTGTTGTTGCAGGTTTGACTTCATCTGATATCTAAACTCTATATACATATATACGGTTTATGAAAAACAATATTTATCTTTACTAGGGATTTTATTTTATGAAGAATTCTATGGATTGTCCTTGATTTACATAATCATGTTTATAGTCGGGTGAGTCCTTTTTAAAGATTGGTCAGTGTGCATTAATAATGTAAACCTGACCTGTGTGTAATTGAGATGCATTGTGTGATTGTTCAGGTGTCTGCTGGCCTTTACTGGAGTGTTTCTAATCGCCAGAGCTCGACCGAGCATCAAGATGGACCGTGTGTTCATTTCAATGGGCCAAATTCCAGGTATTCCAGTAGCCACTGACGGTCATCTGAGCAGTTTAACGTTTAAGTAACAAGTGACAACAAGTAAAACTCTTTGTTTTAGGCAAAAGTTGTACAGATAAAGTGCAGCCGCAGTCAGACGACAGTAAATATGGGACATTGACGTCTAAATTCACCTGCAACAGCGGAATTCAGCAGGACGAAGCGTAGAGTCACAGCGTCACCTGCAGCCAGATGAGGAACTGCTTTAATATATCAGTGTTTGTGTGCGAGACAGCAGGTCTGACTAATTCTTGGAATTTTGAAAGAGTTTCATTATGAAATGCATAACTGTCTAAATATTTCGAGAGATTGTGATTTTTTTTAAGACCTAATAAAGTCCTGTTACAAAAACAAAGTTTGATGAAGCATTTACAATAATCTGCAGGTTTTGTGAAGAGAATCACACACATTTCTGGAAGATTCATTTATTAACACTTTTTTATTTGGTCATAAGCTAAACAGAAACTGAAACATGTGATGCTGACACATCAGAATGAGAACCGTCACGTACACAAAGCGATCGTTCACCCAAAAATGAAAATTCTGTCATGTACCTCCCAATTGTTCCAATCATGGTTAGATGTTTTTGTTCTGTTGAACACAAAGAAAAATATTAGCAACTGGGATATCTGGGACATCACTGATTACAAATTAAAATGGTAGTCAAATGTGCCCCAGAACTCTTTGCTTTCCTAAATTCCACAAAATATCTAATTTTGTGTTCAAAAAAATTAACGGTAGAATAAAGTTTGTAGAAATTTCCGCTAGTTACATTTTTCCGATGATCTTTCTTTATGTTCAACAGAACAAAGACATTTATACAGGTTTATAACAACTTGAGAGTGGGTAAATGATTTTTAATGTTTACCATAAATCAAAGTTACTCTCGTCCTCCAGCAGTTTTCGACCGTAAAAAGTAAAAAATGTATGGTGCATTTACCTGTAAACATGCTGAGCCAAGAAATACAGTAAACCAGCAGTCTATTTAGTGCCCTTAGAATAACACATTGAACGTGTTTGGTCATGTGACGTTCAGGCTATGAGGTTAAATATCAACAACGATCTGAGCGTAACGGTACTGCAGTGATGAAGGGTTACGCAGGAGAACAATACCGCGCTGCTCCTGCGGCTGCTGCAGTAATGTGTGCAGGAGTCCAGACACGCTGACGTATGCCAGCGCTTCACCGCAGCCGGCAGCCAAAGAGAAATCGCCTTTCTGTACCCAGCCCAGCGTCAGCCGACTGCAGTGAGACAACACGCTGGGCAGAGGCTGCGGCCACACGCCTCTAATGAGCCCGACGGGCAGAGCCTCGCTGGCGTTCGAATGAGGTGCGGAGCTTGAGCCTTCAGAGGCGTGGCTGGCTTTGTGTTTGCGCTTTAGCATGTTCTTGACGTGGTCTTTGTGCAGTGGCTCTAGGGGTCCACTGCTGCGTCCATCTTTAAGCAGAAGCAGGAGATCAGAGACGGTGGGGACGCACACCATGGCGTGTAGAGCTGGCTGACCCTTACTCAACAATCGCAAACGCACCCAAATCAGACTCCGCCCCCACTCTCCCTGCAGCGCCGCAGCCACCTCTGGGGTTAATGGCGGATGGGTAGCTCGTCGACTGCGAGAAGGACGACACCACACTGACAGCTGCCTCAAAACCCTCAGACTCCTGAAACACAAGATTCACGTGACCTTGCAGCAGGTACACACTGTGATGGAAATGCAGGCAAGCATTTTAAGGATACTCCGTTGTAAAATGAAAATTCTGTTATGAATTACTCGCTCTGAAGTCGTACGATAACTCTAAGAGGTTTCTCACTCCTGGGCATAGACGGCGACCTAACGGGCATTTCGGGCTTTGAAGTCAAGGGATGCGCGGGAGTCAGAAAGCGCCCGGACCTGATTATAAAGTCTTAATTTATGTTGCAAAGACGAACGGAGGTCCTGGGGTTATTGTACGACAGATTTTATATTCTACAGTAGGGTTAGTATCCCTTTAACTGATGAAGAAATCAAGTCGTCTCTGTCCTTTGTGTATTAACAGCATAACAGAGAAATATACACACTCGGTTCATCAGCGTCAGAAGTTAAAATATGGTTGTATCGCAGCATAGCAAAGCACTGAATAGAGGGTATGCATTGACGTCACTCGTGAACATGTTCGGACACGCTCTGGGACAGTGGCGGCTGAGGATAATAGGAGGAACAGAGAAACCGGGACTAAAATATGCAATTATTTGCTGAACTTACAACAAACTGGACTCGACATTGATCCTTACGGTTTCACTACGTCTAACAAAGGAATCGTGTGTTCCTGGACACTGAAATGTTGCACGGAATTGCCTTTCCTGCATGAAAGCAGTCATTTTGCCGAGTGTTTTGCCACCGATGGGGGTGCGCTTCGGCGTGTTCACGTGGTTAAGTGACGACACCTCCATACCCTCTACTGCCTACCAACCAAAGCGATAAAAAAAATCATAATTCAAAAGCACAGATGAAAAATGTTGCTTTTTCCTCACTGAACCCTCATCTCAATCAAACCACTTGACTAACTTGAGTTAAATACAGTGTTGGTAGTTCTCTGACCTGAGAACGGTGAATTCTGCTGGTCTGGTTCTGCAGATGCTTGAGGTCCCTTCATTCATCTTCATTAACTCCTCCCACTCCTCTGTCAGCTGTTGCCAAGGGCAACAGAATGGCGCAAGACATCCATGTTTGATGTAGTTGGTGCGTTTTGATGGAGGACGCCTGATAGTGAAATATTCAATTGAAATTTTTGATCAAAACCAAAGCCGCACTAAAAATGTTTCCCCCCAGTACTAATACTGTGAAGTCCCAACCGAAATAGTCATGTTGTCTTTCCAAAATCACCTTCACCTTTTAAACTTTTCTATAAGCTCCGCCTCCTGCTCTGATTGGAAGAGCGTCCCTGCAGGGCAGTCTGGGTAATCGTGAGGGAAATGAGGTTGACCCTTAAACTGAGAATGCTTGACACTCATGTGCAGACCACCTACACGGACACCTCGATACACCTATAACACATCAGTAACTCTACTGACACTGAATGCCTTTACAACAGATCTAAAGAATATCAACATTTGTTGTCATAATGAGAAGACATTTTAATGGAAGAATCTCTGTTCATCTCTAACCGGGGTGTCCAAAGTCAGTCCTTGAAGGCCACAACACTAGATCTCCAGGAGCAAGACTGGACCCCCGATCTAGAATACTAAAGAACTATTGTACAACAGTCCTGTGGTGTTCACGCTTGTTCCCTCATGGATGTAATTTGTTTAGACGAGATGTGGTGAAGTCTGTACCAGAGGGATCCAGAAGGCCATGCCCCAGCCTTTTGGAAGCAGAAGATCCCAGCCAGATCCCCAGTGTCTCCGTTCCTCACCGCGCACTCGACCCGGCTGATGAACCAGCAGCACCGGAACCCGAGACTGAGGTGGAGCGGCCAACCTGGAACCTGGAACCAACGCCTCGCTCCTCATCCTGTTGAGCTCCTGACACACCCACAAATGAACAACGATTTCATGGTTATCACAAACACTATAATGAAAAACACAGGGCAGTGTGTGCGTTATAACTTGTGTTTATTTACCTGTTGGGCCATTTGGTTGTGTGTCACACTGTGTCTAACAGACGCATCCCACAGCGCACTTTCACTGCAGTGAGCTACAACTCCTCTGAGAGTCAAATCTCTCACCCCGCACTCATCTAAACACACACACGTTTGCACAATGACAATATTCATCATCTTCCACACACAGGAAATACATTTCCTCAAACTGGTGCAGTGAGACGGGTGCTGAACGTGTGCGAGAGGAATAGACCTCAGATCAGACCCTGCCAGGATTCGAACCTGGTTCATCAGCATGGAAACGCAGCGGCTCCCAGAGCTCAGGGTCTAACACACAAACACACACAGCGTATACCTGCGCTCGGCTGTAGGTCAGGAAGGGTTTTACTGCGTCTCTGAGGTAAACTGAGTCTGGGGTCATCGACAGTCAGTCCTAACACACAGCCAGCTGGAATCTCTCCTGTTGAACAAACTCCTGAAAAGCACACAATGATACATCACAGACTTCGCGTTCTCAAAGGAATTGTGAAAAAGCATGATTAAAACCACTGTTAGGAAACGTCTTTTATGGCATGCTAATGTTCGGTCTGATAGAAATAAAAATTTCATCACAGCAGTCATTCTGAACTAAATCACACAAACACGCGTCATATTCACCTCTCAAAAGCTGAAATGTGTCTGTCTGTTGTTGATGGAGCTTCATGTTAGTCTGATCTTGACTGTGATTGGGCCACCAGAAACCTGATGGGTCGACTGTCTCTTTGTCCTGCACACATGACATCATCTATATGTGAATGACTGAGTGACACCTACCATGAATGTGATGTCATCACTGATCTCTCACCTCATTGGCCGGCAGAAGTGTGTCTGTGAGAACCATATGGGCCAGAGGACCAATCAGACGATAACGCACAATCTCCATGGTGAGGTCACTAAACAGAGTATTATGAATAATCGCAAGAGTGAAATAATCCAGCAACAAGCCCATATCTGATTCAATGAGGAGTGTCTGGAGAATAAACCCATCCGTGCATGAGAATCCAGACAGAATCTCTCGTGCAGACGACTTCACTTCAGTCAAACAAACAGCCCCGAGTTTCTTTAACAACCTAACTCTTACATGCACTAAACTGTCGCTGAAAACAACATTGTGATGCAACACAAAGGTCAAAGAACAAACATTCTCTAAACATGAATGATAACTGATGCTGGACATGATAACAGCTTCAGGTGTTTCACATTTACCTGATTGTGATGGCAGTATCAGCGGATCCCCAGCGCACGGGGGTCCCAGCGGCCCGCGTACAGTCACCCAAAAGCTTTTTGGAGGGAGCGTTAATGCAGTCTTCGTCATCTCTCTTCCTCTTCTGTCCTACAAGCATCCTTTCAACAGAAGAAATCTCCTCAGAGGTGGACAAGACCTCCAAACACTGACACACCAGCTGCAGCTCAGACACAACCTCCTGAGAAACAATGAGAGAGAGAGTTTTCATAAATAAATCATATCTACAAAAGGTGTCAAATTAAAGCTAACATACTTCATAGAAACAAGAACCCTAACCCTAATCTGGAAAAGAAATCTGGTTTGATAAAGAATGTCAAATTGAAAGAAAACAACTCCGACTGCTCTCCAACCTGAAACACAGAGAGCCGCACAAGCCACTACAATAACACAATCCACATTAACCATTCTCTCAATGAAACCCAAGACTCTATTAATAATAATCAATTCTGGGCAAATTTGAAGTCTAAATAAACAACAAAACCAGGACATACCCTTACAAAATAGAGCTCAATGCAAAAATGACTTTAAGCACCCTTCCAGAGAAATCTCCTCAGCTAGTCTTAAACCTGATCAGAAAAACCTACAAAACAAACTAAACCAGTTAGAATCGATAATCAAAAACAACCGAAATATTTTAGACTATACGATTCGTTTGAAAGAGTTAAACGATTAAATTAAACAAAAGTCCAGGAAGACATGTGGTTCAGACAACATCAGAACAGAAATATTGAAGCAGGGATGCAGGAGAATCTCCAAAAACTATTTTGTCTAGTTCTACAATCTGGACACTTTACTGAATCCTGGAATATAGGCTTAATACAGCCACCAGGGATGGGTTACTGAGCGGGCCAACTCTTGCCTACCATGAGCCTGAGGGGGACATGGGCTTCAAGGCTGCGCCATCCAGTTTGGTACAGAAAAACCAACAACAGTGAAAACAATGTTTATCGATGTTTAATATATGGGACCCATACAAGGCCTCTGTGGATACCCTGTAAAAAATGAAATTATCAACAAATCATGGCAAATATGTTTTACGTTATCTTTAACTTATTAAATTTAACTTGTTAATTCAATTACAGCACATTTAAATTGCATTTTCTGAATATTTAGCTTGATGATTTGATGTTCACAGACAGCTGTGACAGAGGCATTTTATGGTGAGAAATCATTTTTTTATTTATGTGATGCATTAAACACGTGTATATTTGACAGTTAATTAAAAAAGTGTGGTTCATACACCTTATTTTGGTCCATTGTTGATTTTATGCTGTGTAGCTAATATTAGACTTCTATAAACCATGTACAGATAATTTTTAGCGTTGCGCAAGTATTTGACACAGAGCGAGAACGGTTTTAATATTCTTTATCATCTTATCTTTCACTTTCTATAACTGTGAATGCGCAGCTAAGGGGAAGAACTGAAAAATTGTGGGAGGGGGCCCTCAGAGGTAACTGGCCCCAGGGCCCTTTGAAGTCCTAATCCATCCCTGACAGAAGTGCAGAAAATTGAACCCATCAGAGGCATCTGTGTGAACAGTAACCTGGGGAAGACTTTCTGTAGTATCCTCAATACCCGAGTTCAAGCTTTCCTTACCAAACACAATGTCTTCAGTAAAGTTAGATCGGATTTCTAACCACCGCACCACCGCCACATCTACACACTACATAGATGAGTCAATGAGCACGTCCATCATAAAAACGAAGGAGTAATTTATGCATGTGTTGTTGATTTTAAAAAAAAAGCATTTGATTCAATATGGCATGACGGCCTATATTATAAAATTCTACAATCAGGCAAAGGTGGAAAAGCTTATGACATCATTAAATCCACGTAGACAGAAAACAAATGCAGAGTTCAAATTGGCGATAAAAGAACAGAATTTTTCACTCAGATGCGCAGGGTAAAACAGGGATGATTCTAGAGTCCAACTCTGTTTAACTTCTATATAAATGAGTAAGTTGTGTTACTGGAACGATCTGAAACAGCCGGTCTCACGTTAAACAACTCCGAGGTGAAATGTCTTCTGCATGCTGATGATCTGGTGCTGCTGTCAGACACAACACCTAACCTGCTAGAGAAATACTGTCAAAACAGCCCTGACACTCAATCTGAACAAAAGCCAGATAACAGGATAACAGAAACACATTCACTATGGGAAACACTAAAATAGAACACACTTGACACTACTATATCTCGGCCTAAACAGCAGCGCGCCAGGAGGCTTTTGACTTTTACGTAGCCTTAATAACTTTAGAATTTTTTCCCCCCAAAATTCCTCAAAATTCAATAAGAACCTTTTACTTAGAAAAAGGAATTGTAAGACATTTAGATAAAAATCTCATCAGACACACACACAAAACATTATTAAAGGCCAACAAATGTAACAAATATTCAATATTATGTGTAAGGCTATAATAACCATGCTCTATTGTTAATCATTTTTTTTATAAAACATTTTGTCAATAAAGTAGGATCAGTGCACCCTTTTCCTTCAATTTAGTTTTTTCTAGTACACCAAATTGCCAATTTCACCATTCCATATAATTTTTTTTGAATAATCACTTTTGTTTGTTCTCTTCAGAATACCTAGGACCATAAATAAACAATGAGCAATTAAAATAACCTATTAAATACAGACTCTAATTCTTAACCAACTGCATTAAATTGTTTAAACGATAACATTTCAGAGTACAAAACAACAGCAGACTAAAGACTGATGAAGTTTTGAAGAAGTGATTTCTAATATCTTTAAAGATGCCTGCAGTCGGTCGGACACACAAACAACATTAAGATTCTCAATCTTAACCTCTAAAGCTGGGGCCAAACCACAAGATAATCAGGCTGATGATTAAACACGTTATCTTCTCTCAGATTTTCCTGTGGTGTGATGTGTGTTAAGGGTGATTGAACCTGATCGAAAGAACATCAGTCGGCTAGATCGCGAACTGTAAATATTCAACACTTATTCACATTGTCAGTTCTGCGGTTAATTGAGCTTCGATTGATTCACTTACTGGCTGATGCTGCATCACAATTTGCCTACTTAAACTACGCACAGCGGCGGCGCCAGGGGGGGTCTCAAGACCCGCCCTAAAAACGCCTTGACCCCCCCATTTGATCCCCCACCCCCTCCCTGATTAAAAAATATTTAATTTATATAAAAATATATATCCGGGATAAAGATTTAACA
>CM056455.1:2102823-2137823 GCA_029783895.1 Triplophysa bombifrons | reverse complement strand
GTCTCTCTCTCTGTCTGTCTCTCTCTCTGTCTGTCTCTCTCTCTCTCTGTCTGTCTGTCTCTCTCTCTCTCTGTCTGTCTGTCTCTCTGTCTGTCTGTCTCTCTCTCTCTGCAGGTATTTTTCTTAGTTTTGTGGAAACCAGCAACTCGTATCAGCACCTGTTGTGTTATTGCTCCTGTATGACACATCACTTTATTGCTCCATGAACTCTCTGTTAGTCGCTTTGGATAAAAGACTCTGCTAAATGTGAATGCAACTATGCTTTTATTCATTATTTTCTATGAAATGTTTATTGTCATAGTTGCCAAGTCCGCTTATAATCCGCAACTTTGGGCTTGTTTTTTTAACAAGTCGCGTTAAAAAAACCAGAAGTCGCGGGTTGCGTTTTTTTGGGCTTATTTAAAAAATATTTGTTGCTTGTTAGGAAAATTTGACAAGCAACTTCGTTTCTTTAAATTTATGCTCACAGTTTTACTCGCATGCATTGATTGACACTTTCAGATTACAGCTAATTGCCAATCAATGAAGTAATATCAATTCTGTAACTTATTTCGTCAAAACATTCAGCCCCTCCTCCCCCTCTCCCCTCATCGGAGAAAAATCGAATTCAAAGTGCAGGCGCGTGACATTGTAATCCAAGCGATGACATTTAGATGGACATAAATAAAACATGTACATTTGAGAAAACAATGGCACCAACAAAGTGGTCCAAGTATAGAAAAAAGTACAACAAAGCCCTTTAAGGCTTTTATCTTTTTCTTCTTTTCCATCTCCAACCCTATCTGCTCACAGGTCAGTGAAGATGAGTGGTTAGAGCGTGACCTCACGTTTTTTTGCCGCATGAAGATTTTTGCTAAATATCTTCTGCTCTTCATCTTAAAATAAACGAGAATTTCCAGTTTAAATGTTGCAGGCTCATTTATTGTAAAAACATAGTTAATGATAAATTAGAACTATGGTAAAAAAATAATCGAATTATATTGGGCTTGTTTTGGGCTTGTTTTTAAAGCTGAGGTTGCTTATTTGTCTCGCAAGAGTTGGCAACTATGTTTATTGTATACTTACATTTATTAATTCAGTGAAGCATCTCTCATTTCATTTTATTAATGCAGTGAAGCGTCACTGAACTCCGCCCTCTCTCTGTGGGTTCTGGGTAATATCAGCCGTTTGAGTGTCCATGGATCTACACTTAGAATTTTCACCAGAAACAATTGATCTTCGAGGGACTTTGAGCATACTCATTTCAGAATACTATTATTTGAGACATACTAACCCTATTTTAAATACTATTTAGGATAGATAGTATGCGAATTGGGATGCATTTTTGTATGCATCTGACTGTGCAGATAACGAAACAGCGCCACTTTAGTGACATAATGCTGCAACTGCAGTTGTAAATTAATAATCAACTGTTGTTAGTGAGTTCCAAAGACACCCGACTGACATAATTGTGTGGACAGTCTCTTTTCTCTTCCCTACACTAGTGCGATTCATTGGCCAAAAGAGAAACACCATCAGTCTTATTATCTCAATAGGTTTTCTCTTCAGAAGAAATGTCAGGTGTATTTCTGATGACCATTGTGATCTCTTGAGAAGGTTTCAATCTAATGTCATTCTTATTAATTCAGTCATCATTTTAGCAAAGAAACAAGACTAGTTTTAGAGAGGCTTCTCTTTGCGTTTGTCTAATACATGAAAAGACATTGATACACGCAGCGAGTTCTTGAATTGCACTATGAATAAAACAGTCTGACAAGAAACTTCACTAAGATTCATCAGTCAGTCACCTAGAAAATATTGATAACAGCACATATCCTAATACTGAATGAAAATCTACACAAATTGAAATGAAAATGTAGTTTTTCACTGTAAATGCATGACATCTTTCCGAGTCGGGTATAACGCTAGAACGAGCGAAACACATACAATCCTGTCAAAATGATATCTAAAAGTATATTTTTTTGTGAAATACACAACACAGTATGTGATATCACATGTAGGGGAGGGGCTTCTCCGCAGAAAATAAAAATTAGGTTAACAAATTCAGATTTTGTGGGATTGGCAGTATGAGTGAAAGCACAAAGAATCAAATGTTGAGACACTCGCAGCACTCATCTGTCACTATTATTAGATAAATGCTTCACCGCTTTAAGGGCTGGATGGATCCAGATCCACAGCTGTCTGTGTGATGTGTGAGGGGCCCGGGGTCTCCACAGGAAGTCAGCTGGTCCCAGAGAACCGTGTGGAAACTGATCCGCTCTGTACAGGTGAACACTGCCCTGACGAGAACCTGAAAGAAACAACTCCGCACCAAACGTGGGACCTACAAAACAAACACACACCACCTTACATGCATCAACACAAATGACTGAGAATAAGCAGTGAACTACACAACAACACATCCTGCGCTGACACACACACACACCTGTGTCTTTGCTGGTGAGTCGGACAAGTGCTCTCAGTATGGTTTCTTCAGAACCTTGAAGCTCCAAACAACAGAAATAGGACAAATCCTGAAAGACACACACAGAAGAGGAATAGAGTCCATTATTACCCAGGAGTCTTTGCTAGCTCTCTCTTGTGTCTCTAACATACCAATGACTCATAAAGGCTGGAGTGTGTGACCCAGGGATGCAAACTCATTGGGGTGAAAATGGTGACAATTAAGCGAGACCCCCCATATATGTATGATTATAAACATGTGTGTGTGTGTGTGTGTAAGGGGTATGTAAGGGTTAGGTCATATATATTTATACCATGGTCTGTTTCAATACTGGATTCTGATTGGCTGGAAGGTGTGCATTAAAAGTCAGTTTGATTACATTTAAAATTAACTGACAAATGAACCGTCATTTTCACCTATTTTATCTAAAATGTCACTGTAAACATCAAGAAAAGCTTTAACTTTAACCGCTTTAAAACTGTGAATTTTGCGAACGGTAACAAGTTTGCACCAGTGTGTGTGTGTGTGTTACCTGCAGTAAGGCGTGTGTGTTCATGGCTCTGTAACTGGATCTGAAGGTTTTTGCAGTGGGTCTGTGTGGCAGACAGTAACTCCATCTTTTCAGCATGTGGAAGCGTTTGGCGTGCCAAATGTGTGTCTCAAGCCACTTATTCTTCCTCTGTCTGCGATTAAACTCCAGTAGCAGGTTGCCATGACGACGACGAGCTCTGCGACTCCTTCTTTTGGGCAGATGTTTCTTCTCTTTCTCTGTTTGCTGACAGCGCTCCATCTTAACATACAGGCAGAAAAACAACACAGATATGACAATAAGAATCCCAGAGTTCCAATTGACACGCAGCACTGCACCTGTGACCCACTCTCATTCTTTATATCAATGTCCTGGGGAACGTGTGTGTAGTGCGGACGTTTAGGGAGTGCAGTACCAGTTTGTTAGCGCCCTCTCGCAGACGGCTCGGCAGTCTCTTGGTGTTGTGGCTCATGGCCCGTCTGCGCATGTGTTTTGGCAGCTCGTTGAATACGTGACAGCTGCCTGCAGGTTTACTGACAGCCTTCAGCATGCTGTTGACTTCTGCCGCGCGAGCATTTGCAAAGTGAGATGCTGCAGGAAAATGAGAGAACAAACAATTCGTCCATGTCATTATTTGACTGTGGAATCAAATCTGTAATCGCTGATTGTCTTCTGAACACAGAAACAAATGGACGAGCCCTTCTGTCATGTTGCCTTCACGTTAAACAAGTCCAGAGTCACGCTGCCGGATTCACATGGATTCTTGTAACTTTTTTGCGATTAAGTAATGTTGAATACGTGGAAGTGTGAATTAGAAATGCGACGGATGGGGAGATTATCAGTGAGTTTTAGACATCACTTAAAGGGGTCATATGGCGTGAACATGTGTTTTTCTGTGTCTTCGGTGTATTATAAGTTGTGTATGCATGTATTAGATGTATTAATTAGTAAAATTGCAGAAACTGAAGTGTGGGAACAAAAGAGTCATTCTATGTAAAAGCGAATGCTCACCCAGACCTGCCTGAAACACCTCATGTAACCACACCCCCACAAATCTACGTCAGCTTGTGGTCTGATGTGACTAAGACTTCCCAAATGTATACGCAAGTAAGGTGGTGTACCTGTCAATACAATTGAAGAGGAACCTGATGTTCCAAATATGTTAACTCTTTCACAGCCATTGACGAGTTATCTCATAATTTAAAAACAAACTGTTCCCCGCCAAAGACAAGTTTTTACGGCCATCAGTGTTAGTACTGTTTTACAGCAGGTGGCGCTATTACACACCTTTGGGAAAAAGTACAGAATCCCAGAACGTATATGTTTTAGCGGTTTTTAATGATTGTTCTGAGTGTAATATGGACAGAATCTGTGACAAAAAAATGTTAATCATCTCAGCTGTTTACTCAAAATTATGCATTTTTGAAGAAACCTACCCACATCTACGGAGTGATAAAAACGAACAAATGAAGATAGAAGAATACGGTTTCTTTTGTTTGAAAGCTGAGACTCAGTTCTTTCATTTGACATATATTGTTTGTCCATATATTCTTTACAGAAAATTTACTGTGAGCCATTAAAGTTGGGTGAAAATGTAAAAAAACGCTGGAGTAGGCTGGCAACTTTTTTTTAAAGAGGCTGGCGGTGAATGAGTTAAGAGGCGTTACATTTCCCTCACATGCTTTCAGTATTCCACCAATCACTACACACTGGTGAACTGGCCAATCAGAGCACACTGTAAAAATCTGTGCGTTTCAGAGAGGCGGAGCAAAGAGGAGATACAAACATGCACGGAATATGAAAAATACATTTTTTTTAAAGCTTAAATCCTGTTTACACATTAAGTTATAACTAAAACAAACCACCATATTCGTTTTAGTTGTCATTTGAAGCACATCAAGCCCTGAAAGCTTTCACTGGATCTCATACTGTTGCACAAACACACGTGCACTGCACACACCGAGAGATAAATGTGTCTCATTTGAACGAGAAGTTTGTAAGTGTGTCACTAGGGGGGTTAGGGACTGAATGAGGTCAGATATCTGGCTCACCTGTGATGTATTTGGGAAGATGTCGAGTGTATCCCAGACCGCCAGCCTGATGACCTCTGACCCAGCCACTGGCATGTGACACCTGACCTCTTTCAACACTGCGACCTACAGTCGAGAAAAACTTTGTGAACATCTGAAAACATCCAACAACAGTGAAGAGAAGCAAAAACAATGTGAACATCACCTGTGCTGCTGTACGTGACGTTTCTCGGCTGATTTTTCATCTTTTTCTGTCTCATTCTGTCTTTTGCTCCAGTCATCTGAAACATAAACAACAACAACAATAATAATATAATATACGAAATACGTAATCAGATTCATCCAACACAAGCATATACGGTACATTAAAGAATGTGCAGTACATATACTACTCTTAGTAATACACAATCAACTATTTGTATTGTACAAACAAAACATTTTGTTTATTCAGTGTACCGAATGAATGCTCAAACGTTTGCAATTTTGGGTGAAAACGTCAAATCTAGAAAATGTATATAACAGTGCGAACTGTATTTACCTTGAACGCGATGAAACGAAACTGTTTATGATACTCGAAGCCAATGAAACTGTTTGTGTGAAATGTTCCTGTTTGTTCAACGCAGCAAGAGCCTTAACACACGTGTGCGCTCACTTCCGGTTCTTGGGCGTATGGGAAATGAAGTTCCTTCCAAATTTTACCGAACTTATTCATTCAGATGCATCTCTTTGTAAGTTTATACAAAAATCAACAATTAATTCTTATTCTATTCATACTGTATATATTTAGGTTTTCGCCTGTTGTCAGGATACGTGTCATCATCAACCAATGAATACACACGACAATATCAACACATTTCTATCTCAATAGTCTTGGAGGAACAAATCAACGCAAGAATGTTGTCATTAAAGGAAGTCATTTTATTTTTTTCTACACATTTATGAGACGTTGACAGTTATATCATGAAAAAACAAGTGAAGAGACAGGTTACATTGATAAAACTTTACAACAGAGGGAAGCATTTTATATATATTAAACCCTTTCTTCAGAAGGTCTTGATCTTGAGTTAGATTTAAAACCTTGTTTTTGCTGTATGATTTTGATGAATTAGGGGTAACCTAACCTGTAATGAATATACTTTGTTTGTTTTTTCCTTTTGTTGTGAGATGATTGGATAATTAGTTGATGTGTTTTGCCTAACGAAGACTTTTTAGGCTGAGGTTTTTAGGGTTTATTTTAATGAATAACTTTGGGAGCAGCAGTGGCAGTGTGCCGATTCTCGTTATTTCATGAAGTAGCCGGCTGATCGTGCACGTTGTTTTGGGATGTGCACATTTTCTGAAGTTGTAATGTTGACAGTTATTAACGATTAAGCAGAAAGACTAAAAACACATTTGGTTAACTTATATCATAGCTGTCAGTCAAAGCATTAAAACAAAGAAACACACACCAAGGACATTTCAATCCGTTTCACTGCATCATCACAAATGTTCCTCCCACGCTGCGCTCATTACCCACAATGCCTGCCTCTGTGTTCGCTAAGGCACTTCTGTGGCAACAGTGCGGATGTGATTTGGAAACACACACAAACTCATGCAGGGAAGATCAATTATTAGACACTGCAGTATAAAACATAACAACATTTTACTTCCAGTGGAGAGTTTGGGTGTAAATACACATCAGCAATCTTTGGAGATCAGTTCAATTTTCCCAAGCTGCTGAAAGAAAGAAAACATGGAAATATATTTATATATTTTTAAAGACCTTGTGTCCATATCATATATCCAAACAAAAGTAAATCTTTTGATGTTGGACTATTGCCAAGCAGGCGTATCGCCTTGTAGCCCAAGACTGGTTGTCCACTGAAGATAAGTAGTGCTGACTGAGCCTGGTCAGTACATGGATGGGAGACCTCCTGGGACAGCTGGAAGATGTGTTACTGAGACCAGCAGGGGGTGCTCACCCTGTGGTCTGAGTGGGTCCTAATGCCCTAGTAAAGTGACGGGCACACTAGACTATAAAACTTAAACACCGTCCTTAGGATGAGACGTTAAAACCGAGGTCCTGACTCACTGTGTTCAATAAAGATCCCATGACACTTCAATCATGGTCCACTAATAATCGCACCCTCTGAATTGTCTCTATCTCTCCACCTACAGCTGGTGTGTGGTGAGCGCACTGGTGGTGGTTGAGGAGTGACCCCTCTTATATAATTTAAAGCGCTTTGGGTGTACAGCAATGCTATATAAAAGCCTCATTCATTCATTTATCCATGCCTTCAGTAAAATGACAGATCGAAAGTCAAGTCACGTGATCATCTGTAATAAAGCTTAGGACTTCTTATATTTCAAAATGACGACCATGTTGATAACCACAAGTATTGAAATAGTGTCGTAAATTGAAAATAAATTAATTTACCTTCTTAATCTCCAAAACATTTTAGCATGAACTCCACATGAGCTTTCGAAAACACTAGTTTGTTTTTCAATATGATTTTTTTCTAATGATTAAGCTTTCATGATCTTTGAATTCACCATTTTATCTGCATTAATTTAATCAACTATCATTTACTTTATCTTTAAATGGTAACATGAAGAAAGAGTCATAGCGCCACCAGGTGGCAACAGGAAATATTACAGGTATAAATAAATAACATTTTTTGATCCTACCAGCTGCATCTGTGACGGGCTTCTCGTCGTCCGGCTGAAAAACCTCAAGTACAGGCCCTGCAAACACACACGCGCACACACACACGCGCGCACACGCACACACACACACACACACACACACACACACACACACAGCCATATTTTAGTTAGCTTCTACAAGTTTAGCCTGACAAGATGCAGAAGTTTTATGTTAACAAGCCAGTGGAGAACTGGCTCTCCTGCTTGAGTCTGGTTTCTTCTTAGGATTTTTCTCCATTTATAAACATCATTTGAGTTTGGGATGTTTGCTATTGCTGGGCTTGATCTTTCAGGGTTTTATACTTGAATAATGCCTTTAAAGGTCCAGTGTGTAATTTCTAATAATCTGTATAATCTGTATCAATTCTGTAATAATCTATTGATAGAAATACAATATAATATAATATACATAGCTTGAGAGGAATATAAAGAGTTTACTCAATGAAGCGTTATGTTTTTATTACCTTAGAATGAGTTATTTCTATCTACATAGCACTTGGTTGCAATTCATACCCTTGCCTCAAGATTTCACTGAATGGACCTTTAACGTATTAGTCAGACTAAAATCCGAATGACACTTTTCTCCCAGGAATGTGATTGTGCTCTTAAGGATATTATTGCAAATTTTCTTTTGATTTATTGATAATGTTTATAAAGTATCTCTAGCTTATCTTTAGAAAGACT
Source organism: Triplophysa bombifrons (assembly GCA_029783895.1). NCBI lineage: Eukaryota > Metazoa > Chordata > Actinopteri > Cypriniformes > Nemacheilidae > Triplophysa > Triplophysa bombifrons. Next base: position 2,129,452 of record CM056455.1, on the reverse strand, counting down.
TGCAAAAATACCATCAGAGTTGTACATGTGTGCATTTAGATACTTATATGTCTGTATCTTCTCTATTTCATATTGCTTTTAAGGTTATTCTGTCTGGGTTATTTTTCTTGTACACTTACTTTGATTCAATAGTAGGAAATGGACCCAAAAAATTTAAAACTGTCTCAAAGTTGTCAACTAAAACATATCAGTACTGCTAGAGCAAGAACTCTATCTTTTAGCACCTGTCTTACATACTGAGGTCCTCACATACACGTTTTAAATCAAATCACTTAACATTGTTTGCCACACTGCGTCAACCCTAGCAAACACAAAAGCTCATCTTATATAACGTGAAGCATTACAAACTCGTGTGGTTTTTGGAACAGCACACAGAATGAGAGAGCGTCTGCAGTAGGAAGTGTGACGCATTCGGTTTGCTACTGTACTCAGACCTCTTTGTCTAGAATGGAGTAAACCCTTCTAGACAATATTTTATTATATTACCCTGCATTCATTGCGTATTGATCTATTATGTGTAGAAGCATTTATAGTCTAACCTCTGCTCTGACCAATACTTTGTTCTACTTCTCAAAAGTAGTTTAAGAGTTATAAAATTCAGATTTGTTTGGCAAAGGCTGCTGCAGACTGGACACCTGGAATATGTGAGAACAGTTCCTCATACCCCCATCCATTACCCTTTAGAGCAGCAGGCTGAGCGGCAGCATTCCCCCCCGTAGACTTTGTAACGGTTGCTGTATCCATGCCTGCAGAAGAATCTTCAGCCTGTCTGCAACATGCTGTAGGTGTTGAGCTAGGTTCCACTGGAGTGGGTTCTAGAGCTGTTGTAGAATCTGCTGATGTTGGCTCTAGATCTGTGCTGGGTTCCACTGAGGTGGGTTCTCTAGCCGAGCTCTGTTCAACTGGAGTGTGTTCTAGATCTGTAGTATCTGCTGATGTCTTCTCTAGATCTGGGCTGGGTTCCACTGAGGATGGTTCTGGAGGTGACCTCGGTTCCACTGGAGTGGGTTCTAGAGCTGTAGTAGTAGTATCTGCTGACGTTGACTCTGGAGCTAAGCTTGGTTCCACTGGAGTGGGTTCTGAACCTGTAGTAGTATCTGCTGATGTTGGCTCTTGATCTGTGCTGGGTTCCACTGAGGTGGGTTCTGGAGCTGAGTTCGGTTCCACTGGAGTGGGTTCTAGAGCTGTAGTAGTATCTGCTGACGTTGGCTCTTGATCTGTGCTAGATTGTACGGAGGTGGGTTCTGGAGGTAACCTTGGTTCCACTGAAGTGGGTTCTAGAGCTGTAGTAGTATCTGCTGACGTTGACTCTGGAGCTAAGCTCGGTTCCACTGGAGTGGGTTCTGGAGGTGACCTTGGTTCTACTGGAGTGGGTTCTAGAGTTGTAGTAGAATCTGCTAATGTTGGCTCTGATGCAGAACTCATCTCCATTGGAGTGGGTTCTGAAACTTCGGTTAGTTTCACTGGAGCAGGCTCTGCACCTGTGGTAGCTTCAGGGGGCGTGGTCATTTCCTCAAGTGTTCCCTCTGAGCCTGGGGTTTGGAGCTCTGATGTGTATTCCGGAACTGAAGTTAATTCCGTTAGCCTGAGTTTTGGTAAGAAAACAGGGTTAGAATCTACCGGTGTACTGGCCTCCAGAAGTGAGGTGGGTGGTTCATCAGCAGACCTAATGTGTTCAGTTGAAGCAGCATGAATCAATGGCTCTTCAGCAGAGTAATCAGGTCTAGGTGCTGAAGGAACTTCTGCTTTATTCATCTCGTCCACAGGTGCACTGACTGCCTGAACCTTCTCAATCTCAATACTCTCAAAAACACTCATCACCTCTGTTCCTGATTCTTTCTCAAAATGCATCTGCTTTGTGAGGGTCACACTGTCCTCTGCTATAATACCATCACGGCTGACTGTCAAACACATAAACACAGGACAAATCAAAATGATATTTAAACATGAACAATTATCACTAGAATAAACTATTTGTATTTATTCTTATAGAGTTTTTTAATCCATTGCAAGTTAATGCAGAGCTATTGTTGAATTAAATTCAGTGGTTGGTCACATTATGAATGATCAGTTTCAGCGTCTAATGGATATCTGAAGTATTTTGTTCAGACAGATGAACACAGGTAAATAATTAATATCACAGAGAGGAATAATCTGTCACATAGTTAATATTTGTCTTTCTAACCCTATCGTTCAGAACTTTACACATGGCAACAGAAACACAATGCAAGTCTTTCATTTTAAGCGCATATTTAGTGTTTGCCTAAAGGTTTTTTAGTTTAGTTAAATGTGTAACATTGATTCTACTGTAGTAATCAAATAGATAACATATGTTTTTTTCTCAATTCTCGTGCAAAATTAAACAAACATACAATTCAAAAACTTGTCATAACACCACCTGTCAGCAGATCATTTCAATGAAAAGGTTATGAACACACATGAGATCGACACACTGCTTTAGAAATGTTTCATCGTGTGTGTAGAAAATGTTCATGTCCATAGGAAGATGCAAACAGTCAACAGGAAAATGAAGATCAATGCAGTATTTACCACGGAACCTGTTCACATTGTTAAAAGCCAAAGGCATCACTTCATGTTACGGATGAAGAAGAGAATGGACTCATCCATGTGAATGTGATATGAAAAGACAGCAGATGAGTTGATGCAGTAAAACAGAGGCACGCCTGAGGCAGAAGGTGTCCTAAACGGCCTTTTAGCTGTCTGAACACATAAGCCTCATTATAGGAGGAAAGATCCTTTAGTCAATTTACTGAGAACACGAAACACATCTCACAACTGTTTTCTTTTAGTCCAGTTGAACGTGTAAAAAGTCATTTAACTGACTTTCAGTTGTATTAAAAAAAGGGAACCACAAATTGTTAGCTAGGTAATTCTACTACATATTTTTAATGTTACTTAATCCAGACGTTGTTTCCGCGTGTGTGGTGGTGAAAAATCCCATTTCCGTTGTGTTTTGAGCAGCATATAACACAGCTAGAAGGTTCAAGCTGCAGTTCTTCTGGGATTTAACGTAAAAATGTTGCTAAAACACAAAATGGGTGTTGATATATGCAAACTTGGCTATGGCTCTGATATGAGAATTTGATTTGCATCGTGGGGTTATGACTTTAATATTTTTATGTATTTTGTTTTTAACAGTAATAAGTTGTTGACTGTAGTTCTGAGTGAGAAGTCAACATGATATCTGTCACGCGCTTGTATATTTACAGGTTTGTGAAGGGGCGTAAACTGCAGCTCTGTAAAGGTAAAACCCGTCCGGGTGTTTAGTGCGCACGCGCAAACACCAAATTCCTCTTTTTTAGGAAGTCAGAAACATAGACGAAGAGGCCGTTTCCTGCAGGATTATACACGGATCATTAGATGAAGTTTTTCGACACATCTCACACTCTGAGAAGCAAGAAGAGCATCCGTGTGAATCTTTAACAACACACAAACTCTGATGAAAACGAGTTTGAGGGATATTTGATGCGGTGAGCGTTTAGTTTATGACCGCTTTTAGACATAAACAACAACAACAGAATTAAACCCTCTAAAGTTGTTGGTTTCATGCAGTCAAGTTATTAGATGTTCACTTTTAATCGCTTTGTGGAAACGTTCCGTCGACTTAAAAAATGCATCTAATTTAACTCTTTAATGTCTCGTTTGTAAATATTCTTACAGTTAAACCCCATTTCTTTTGTCACCAGTTTATTTACTAGAGTATTATGGTTAAACTGTTGTAAGTGTATTAAAGCATGTTGAATTTGTGGATACCGCGGTTTAGCTGCGGTGCCTCTTAGTTTTCTTGGAAATAAGAAACGACTGTTGAGAAATATGTTTGTGAGATGTTCTGCATGAATGTGAAGATATTAAAGGTGTTTGTCTTCTGTGTTTCAGATCTGGATGTGTTGTTAGTGTGGATGACTGAAGATCATCTTGAATCTTTGGCTTCTGTATGGGATCATGCAGACTGTTCTTTGGTTAATTACCGTTTCGTTCACGTTGGACTCTTGTATGAGCCACAGTTTGTTCACATGTGAGCCAGTGCGTGTGCAGTGGTGTCATGGCATGTCATACAACAGGACATTTTTCCCCAACATGGTTGATCATTATGACCAGGACATTGCAGCCACCAACATGAAGGTAAGCTTTGAAAAAAGAAAGCAGCCGTTTGAATTGATCTTTAGCATTCTTATGAGGCCAAAGGGAAAAGAAGTCTCAATTGAAAACTTACTTTACAAGACCCATTTTGTTCAAATAGACTTTTTCACTATGTTCGAAAATAATGGATCATAACATTCACTTGTATTCGAGGTATTAAGTAAAATGTTTTAGTACTTTCACCACTGAGTCGATAAATTCAGCAGGCAAAACAGTTGTCCATGTACGAAACCAATATGAAATGGATCATCACTTGGCTATTTCTCTATTTGTTTTTATAATGGATATCAGGTCTGTAATATAAACTCATGTGGTTTACCCAGTATTTCTGTGAAGTACAGAGCACATTCCTGCACTCATCTCATTGAGGTTTAACTGACGGATTGAGCTGCTTTTGTAGACGTATCAAATCTTCCACACAGGAGAAAAGCCCTCGGCACTATTGTTCAAACCTTTAAACATGAGAGCAGGAAGGAAGGAAACTGCTGCTGGGAGAAAAAACTCGACTGCACTTCTGTTCATGTGCTCACACACACACACACACACACACATACACACACACACACACACACACACACACACACTCACACACAACGCCACACGTTTATTACTACCTCTGCTCTTGATTAATATTCAAGACCGATCTCAAGAGAACGACAACAGTTTAAGTGTATGCAGATACAAAGGTTGACAGACAAGTACTTCATCATATCATTGCGTTTGAAACAGTCTTGTGTTTTCGAAAGAAAATGTAAATTTATGTATTTAGAGCACTTCATGGTCGCTGTCAGAAACTCAACCAGCATTAGAGAAAATGTTTCTGCAAAGAATCGCTCAACTCAGCTCTTTATTGACATGTGTTGTGATCTCTGCTTTAAGCATGTGTGTTGTTTCAGATCTATTAAAAGCTGAATGTTTTCATGCACGTGTCAATATATTCTGTTCATCTTGTTTTTGTCTGATATTGTTGATTGTATGATATGAGTGCTCTATTCTGTCTTTCTTTTTGTGTAGCACTTCATGCCATTGGTTAACCTGCGCTGTTCTCCTGACGTTCATCTGTTCCTGTGTCAAGTGTTTGTTCCTGAGTGCACTGAGGACACGCGTGTGCTGCGTCCGTGCAGAGAGCTGTGTGAGCGTGTCATGTCTGACTGCAGTAGAGATATGCGCACGTTTGGCATCAGCTGGCCTTTAGAACTGCAGTGTGATGGGTGAGCGTGAGAACATATCAAATACTGCAACCATCTTAGATTCATGGGGTTTCCATCATTGCACATAAACACAGCAGTGTGAAACAGTGGCATTTTTAATCCATGAGCCAATCATTTCAGCACTTGGGTTATTTAATGCTCACAAGATGAAAGCAGCTGCTGATACACGCACACAAGCATGAATAGACTTCTGTCATGAGCATAAGCCAATCTGATAGGTGGAATGAGATGTAAGGGGCCATTTTTCTTTAAAGCGGTTGACGGGTTATTGGTTGTTAGCATGGAGTTTCCATCTTTTCAGCAGGTCATGTATAATGTGGAACATAATCTGATATGTACCTGTGGAGCTTTGGACATTAAAGTGGTACTTCACCCAAAAATGAAAATTCTGTCATCATATACTCACCTTCTAGTTCAGCCATCCTCAATAGGCGGACTGCAGGCCGGATCCGGACTTTTGCTTGCATTAGCATTAGCATTATTGATCAGCTAGATAGTTCTAGTATGAATGGCATGGAAAAGCTAATTTAGGAAGTAACTTTGTTTTCTGAAAGCTTTTTAATTGTTAAATTACATTTGTTGTCAGAATATAAAACAAACGGCCTGATAAAATATAATATCTTTTATATAAATATGTCCGTGTGGGCTAAATTGATTACATATATAATATTTTCAAAAAACATGTTGTCTGGACCCCCATTTGGAAGAGAAAATAAAGAGTGGACCTCTTGGAACTTTAATTGAATACCCCTGTTCTAGTTGTTCCAAATGTGTCTAAATGTCTTTGATGAACACAGAGAAAGATATGGACAAATTACTTTATATATATTTTTTGTTCTGTTGACCACAAAAGAAGACGACAGTTTTGGGCTACTTTTGACTGCCATTGCTTTTTACCTACTATGGGAGTCAATGGGTGTTGAGATCTGTTTGGTTAGAAGCATTCTTCCAAATATCTTTCTCAGTGTTCATCAGAACAAAGACATCCACACACATTAGGAGCAACTGTAAGGTGAGTGGCATTTTCATTTTTGGGTGAAGTATCGCTTTAAAGAAACCGTTTTAGCCATCCTAAGCTTTTTATTGTAGTAAGAGCTGTAAATCACTGACCTTTTGTCTTTATCTGTCTTTGGTTGAATAGGTTTGAATCATGCCATGTTTCTCCTGCTGGTTCTGCTGTTTCGCCAGTTGAAGATGTGACCACACCCAGAAGCTCTCTGTCAGCCAACCGGGATCTGGGATTCTGGTGTCCTCTTCAATTGAAAACTCGGCCCGGTCAGGGCGGCTCATTTCTCGGGGCACAGGACTGTGCGCCTCCGTGTGACAACATGTACCTGAAAGCACATGAAGTTCGCTTTGCCAAGACCTTCATTGGCATTTGTTCTGTTGTGTGCTTGTGCGCCACTCTCTTCACCTTTTTAACTTTCCTCATTGATGTGAAGAGGTTCCGCTACCCAGAGCGGCCCATCATCTTTTACGCTGTGTGCTACAGTTTTGTCTCTTTCATTTATTTCGTGGGTTTTCTGCTGGGTAACGAGGCGGCCTGCCTCAAAAGCAGCGTGCCGGGCCGCTCGTCCACGGTGGTGCTGGGCGCTCAGAACCGTGCCTGCTCGCTGCTCTTCATGCTGTTGTATTTCTTCTCCACTGCCGGGATGGTCTGGTGGGTCATTCTGACCATCACCTGGTTTCTGGCTGCTGGGCCCAAGTGGAGCTGTGAAGCCATCGAGAAAAAGGCTGTGTGGTTCCACACAGTGGCCTGGGGTCTTCCCGGAGCACTCACGGTCACTCTGCTGGCGCTGAACAAAGTGGAGGGAGACGGTATCAGCGGCGTGTGTTTCGTGGGTCTCTATGACCTGCCGGCGTTGCGCTGGTTCGTTGTGGCTCCTCTGGCCGTAGCCGTGCTGGCCGGCCTCTCGCTGCTGCTGGCCGGGATAGTGTCTCTGAACCACGTGCGTCAGGTGATCCAACACGACGAACGGAACCAGGAGAAGCTGAAGAAGTTCATGATTCGCATCGGAGTTTTCAGCGGTCTCTATCTTCTCCCTCTGCTGACGCTGTTGGGGTGTTACCTGTACGAACAGGCCCGCCGCGGCTCCTGGGAGAACACCTGGATCAACGAGCGATGTCAGGAATATGGCATTCCCTGCTCCTACAGCGTAAGATTTAAAACTCACAGGTGCTGGATGCGTCCGATTCTCTTTGTTTGTTTTACTTTCCTTATATTTTGTTTCTAGAGGACTGATGCAGACCGCCCCGAGCTCTTGCTGTTTCTCATGAAGTATCTCATGACGCTGGTAGTGGGAATATCGACAGTGTTTTGGGTGAGCAGTAAGAAAACCTGCACAGAGTGGGCATCGTTCTTCAGTAGAAGTCGCAAAAAAGAGTAAGACCACCACCTTCACCTGAACTTGACATTCATTCAGATGTGATGCTGGGTACAGTAAGAGTTTGTTTGTTGTAGGAGGAGAGTGCTGTTTCAAGGAAAATAAATGTCAGACATTTTCTACATCCAGTATCACTTGGACGGCAGAAACGCACACAAAACATAGAAGTCTTACTGTGTGGCCGCAGGGACTTTAATTCTTAAGCAAAATAAAGGAAATGTGTGATGGTTTTGACCTTTTGTGTTTCAGCCCCATCAGCGAGAGTCGCCGTGTTCTGCAGGAGTCCTGCGAGTTTTTTCTCAAACACAACAGCCGCGTGCAGCACAAATCGAAGCACTACAAGTCGACTTCGCATAAACTTAAGGTCATCTCCAAATCTATGGGCACTAGCACAGGTGTTCAAACTCCGGTGGTCAGCAACCATGAGAACACAGCTCTGAGCCAGAACCTCTCAGATCGGCATCGATCCTCGGAGACTTCCACACGAGATCGGGCCGAGTCGAAACCGGCCGAGAGATGCAGTTCCAGTCGCATCAGCAGCCGCACTGAGAGTATCCGCAGGTTCACATACGAAGCTCAATTATGTTATACAGCTTTAAGTATTGGACAAACTGGTTCATTGAAATGAAAGGTTTTACTTTAATTATAGTTATAGTTGATCAAAGTGATCCGGTATGCATTTGGCAGTTTTATTCAAAGCAAGAGTGACACAAGTCTTGTGTTTGGTAAACATTAGCATGTGGTCCATAGAACTTTACTGAACCAGGAACATTCCTTGAATCCACTTATCTGACTGTATTTGATCAACTGTGTTAAGGGATTTCTGTGTGATCGCAAAAGTTTTCCTGCTGTGTTTTTAATGCATCTGCTCTTTTATTGCTCTTTGAAGGATGCCAGTAAAAGACACATTGGAAACTGGCCGCAGTGGGTCAAACTCCCAATCAAATCTCCGAGTGGCCGTGACATCAGAATGAAGAGCTCCCGCCGCCGCCGCCTTCCTCTCGTTCAGCATCTGTGTATTCAGCACTGGAAGAAGCATTGAAATTGATGTTTGTGTGTTCATGTGATGATAAAATACCCGTCAGACTTTCAGTTTCATGAGGACATAAATTTATCTGCATTTCTGGAGTAGCAGGTAAAGAATTGCACATTAGTGGGTTAGTCCTTACACTGGCTTCTAATCTTAATCAAAGAAAATATCCACTGGTTAAGATTTATGCTTTTTATATGTATATAATTCTTAAACTTGTGTAAACAAGTGGAAAAAGTAATTATACAAAGGCACTTTCACTGTGCTCCATTATGGATGTGATATGTGATGCATGTCATTTTGCAAATGAGTGACAAAGAATGTTCGGTCTCATACTCAGAATGTCACTGCGTTGTGAGTTGTAATTAAAAAGGAATTTTGAATAGAAGTGAATGTAAAAGATTATGGAGCGATTTCCAGGACAGGTATTAGGTTAAGCCAGGCCTAGACTCAGTTTAATTAGAGTTTTTGAGCAGGGATGTGATTTTTCCATCCTCGCTGGGATTACCCTCGTAAATTGCATTAATGAGATTTTTTATTTATTTGTGAAGGGTAAGGGATGTGCGTGTAGTCATCCAACTGGATCCTTTCAATATGTAATTATGGCAAATAGTTTTTTAATGATATAACGATTAACATTTGACTTTTGTTTTTTTGGGGGCAGGGGTGTTTGGGGCGAACATGCGTTCAGTTTTCCTTCCTTTTATCCATGTCTGATCTCATGCCTGTTTAAGTAGTTATAACAAACATGCCTTACAAAAGAAAAAACATTACTTGTGTGCATTTTGAGACAACACAAAGGCACTGATGTATTTTGAAGTATGTCAATGCCAGTCAGTTTATACAGCTCTTACATTTATTCTTTATTCAAGTCTAAAACAAGTCTAATCCCTGTCTGGGACACCACCACCAAATGTAACATTCTCTTTTCATTTGGAAGATAATTTCTCAGTTAGAGTTTAATTATTGTAGTAATGATGCACATTTATATTGTGTTCTGAATCCTGCAGGTCAAGTACTGCTGTAAATGTTTGATGTATGGGACAGTTTTTCAACTTCTGTGTACGACACAGCAAGTATTGCTTTCTATACCTCACAGTTTATTATATACTTCTGTAGTGCACATTTTTATCTTGAGCAGAATAAAAATCCAAAGGAGACATGTTCAGAATGTAGTGCTTGTTTTGCAAAACCTTATAGTGTAACTGTGATCTTTGTTCAGTGTCTGAAATTCTGGATCTCCGTAATAAACCATGATGCGTCTGGTATCTTATAGACACTTCTTACCAGCAGTTTGTAATGCTAATCTACATTTTATAGCAAATTTTTATGAACATTGGAAAAATTCATAATACATATATATTACTCTTCCTGTTTTTATATCAGTTCATTTTTTTAGGTCCATTCCGTGTAAGATAGGACAGTGTGTCTGGTCAGGTCAGTCATGCTAATCATTCCGAGTGTCTCATAGTCTCTGTAAATTTAATATAATTTGATAGATATATCACCAATAGACGTGAGACATTTGATGCAAAAAAAACTTTCTTAAGAGCACTATAAATTTAACAGAACAACGTCACATTTTCTGTATATTTGGTAATTTTCAGATTTTCCATGTATTCTATATTTCTGTATGCATGTAATATTCCTGAATCTATCATTTAAGACGCTCAAATAGGTGAAAGTAAAAGCATGTATTAAATCAAAAATCAGTGAAAACTCACACGTTTCAACTGCTTTGAACAGGTGTCCTGAAAAGACATGCCACCCGTCAGATTGTGCTACTAAGCACTCGCACATCAATGTAACGTCATGTTTGCGCTTTAAAATCAAAATTATTTTATACTGCTACGACAATCTGATAGGGTATTTTTGTTGTTAACTCATTCTTAATATTTATTTAATACGGGTAGGACAATTTGATAGGGTATTGTGCGCTGTACATTAAGCCTACATGTTTATTTGATATTGGTAGGATAATCTGGCAGGGTATTTTGTTTTGTAAAATCTTCCTACCTGTTTATTTTGTCGATATGGTTTAGATTATACCATTTAGTCCTTTTAGATCTTGTATTATTTTCATATACAGTTTTCCATTCCTGCGGTAGGAAAATCTTTCTTTTTTCTTTCGTTCTTTCTTTCTTTCTTTCTTTCTGTCTTTGCTTTTTATTTATTTATCTATTTTTATCTCCGGCAATGTGACTTAGCAATGTTGTTGTAGAGATTTGTGTTAATTTGTTTAAATGTGCAGAAAGAGTTAGCCCCCCCAAATATTTATTTTTGCAATGTTTGTTACATTTTGATTGCTAATGTTTAAATATTCAGCACAAGAGCACATTCAATGTTGTAATGAATGGCCACCAGGTGGCAACAGCGGTATAGAGACTCCCTGAGTGAACTAAAAGTAGAAGTGTTCGTGAACGAGTCAAGAGAGAGGCTATGAGTCTGTTGTGAAAAGCTGTATCGTGATCGTGAACGTGCGGGCTGAATAAAAGAACCCACCTGAATCACACGCTTGTTGCAGTCTTCTTCAAGTGTGTTACAAATATTGGCGACGAGGATGGGATCGGCGGTGCCGTATTGAGTGCGTTACGACGATGAGCATGGACCTAGAGCAGCTCCAGGATCGGCTAAGCGAGGCACTGCTCCGCCTGCAGCTGGATCAACTGAAAGAGGTGTGTGAATATGCAAAAGTGTCGGCAGAGGGACAGAGTAAACGGCACTCGCTGATCAGATTAATCAGTGAAGCAGTTGAGGGTGTTATAGAGACAGAAGATGACAAGGACGCCCGTCAATATGTTAAAGACTTGTTAGAGTTTGCTAGCGGTGAGACGCAACGTAGCGACCGCGCGATTCAAGATGGCGGCGGCACTGACAGGAGTTCTGCGGAGCTCGCGGATTTAAAGAGGCAGTACACAGAATTGCATGATCATTTTGAGTCGTCCACAAATATGCTGAAAAACGAAATCCAACGCTTGAGTTTGAAAGTACCTGATGTGTCCAGTCCCCCTGTGCTTTCCCAGCAGCAGCAAGCGATTCCTGAAGTCACCATTCGACGTGATTTTAAGATCAATGGTCAAATAGGAGAACGGGGACAGAAAGATAAACTGTCATACAACAACTTGATGCACCAGATTGATGCTGGAATAAATAAAGGACACCGAGAGTCAGAGATTGTAGATGCTGTGATCAGGGCGGTCAGTCCAGGTATGAGTCTGCGAGATATGCTGGAGATTAAAACAGATCTAACCCTTGCCCAGCTGCGGACAATTCTGAAAGGCCATTACAAGGAAGAAAGCTCAACAGACCTGTATCATAGGCTGATAAACATCACTCAGGAGAGCCGTGAGTCACCACAAAATTTCCTTTTCCGGGCTATAGAGTTGAAAGAAAGGCTGCTGGCTGCTGCCAGAGAGCCTGATGGAGAAGAATCATACAGTGCAGATCTCATACAAAGAAGGTTCCTACGTGCACTGGGGACGGGACTGTCCAACGACCACATCAAATATCAGCTTAAATCCTGCCTGGATGATTCGAGAGTCACAGATGAAATTCTCATCACGGAGATGAACGAAGCTGCAAGCCTTGAGTGGGAACGACAACAAAAGTTCAAGAAAAATGCACACGTGAGAGAGACAAAAGTTCATGAGGTTCAAGCAGAACTACATACGAGTCCAGAGAAAATTATCCATTCTCTCACAGGTAAAGAACAGTCGACACACACACAAGTGAAAGCTTTGAAAACACCACAAGTCATGGAGAAGCGAGACTCTGAGCTTTATGAGGTAGTCAAGCAATTACAAGAGGAGATTGGCGAGATGAAGAAAATCATGAGCACGTACCGTGGCGCACCGCCCCGAGAAAGGAAACGAGGGTGTCGTGGATGTCAAGACCTGGGTCGTGGTGAGCAGTGTGACCATTGTTTTAAATGCGGGCAAAGTGGGCATCTTTCCAGAGGATGTAGAGGACCACCTGCAGGCAGAACAGAAAGAGGACACTCAGTTGACAACATGTCTGTGACAGCTCACACCATACAGTCACAAAGTCTGCAACATCAAAGGGAAATCCTCAGTGATAACATTAAGCAGTTAGAAGCCTGTGAAGCCGCAAAGCATAAAGAGAACTACCTCCAGCTTATCAGATCTGTCAGTACCAATCAGCTGTCTGCCAAACGCAATGCCCAATTACTGAATCTAATCGGAGAGAAATGTATGGTGAAATGTTTTTTTAATGGTGTGGAAACTACAGCATTGTGGGATACCGGCTCACAAGTTTGCCTCATTAATGAAAAGTGGAGACAAGAACATCTTCCACACACCAAACTACACAACCTCGATGAGATCCTAGGACCTGGAAGCCTCACTGGTCGAGCAGTCAATCAAACAATCATTCCATTTGAAAGCTGGGTTGAAGTCACCTTCAAGTTGGGAACAGATAAATCCACACCACTGGAATTTGAGGTACCTGTATTAGTATCAAGTGAGGATGGAGTGGCAGAAGAACCAATAATCGGCTACAATGTTATTGAGTATCTCCTGAACAACGGTGTCGAGCTACCCACCTGTGTAAAGACCCAGGCCCTTAGTACCGCCCTGTCCTTCGACTGCAAGAAAGCAGAGGTGTTACTGAACTTCGTGGAAAGTCAAGACGATGAGTGCAGTGAAGGAGTAGTGAAAGCAGGAAGGTTAGTAACAAAAATTCCAGCTAAGCAGGCGAGAGCCATTAAATGTTGCATCAAAACAGGCCCTTTGTTATCTAACCAGGATGCTCTTCTTGTGCCGAATGAGTGTGCAACGTTGCCAGATGGATTGAGGATAGATGAAAACATTGTCCGCCTCCAGAGAGGAAATTGTTCACGCATCTGCATTCCTGTGGTGAACGATACTGACCATGACATCGACCTGCCTCCACGTACAGTACTGGGTCATGTACAAAGAGTTAAGGCTGTTTATGCGGCTGAGGTGAGACCAGCGACGCCCCGGCAAGAACGTGCAAGTGAGACAGTCACACTCACGACTCCAGGCCTGATACCCAAGGAGAATGAACAGGAAGCTCAGGCTTCAGGAAATGTTGAGAGTATGTTCGCCCTACAAGAAAACGACCTCTGGGACCCTCCAGTCCGCGTTGACCATCTAACACCTGACCAGCAACAGAAAGTAAAGCAACTTTTGAGGGAGGAGAGCGGTGCTTTTTCCGCCGATGACAGCGATGTTGGGTGCATTCCATCTCTTCAGCTTAAAATCCGCCTTTGTGACACTACACCCGTTAAACGCACTTACATGTCTGTACCAAAGCCCCTGCACAAAGAGGTTAAAGAATATCTTGAGGATCTGCTAAACAAGGGATGGATTACAAGATCAAAGTCACCATACTCTTCACCAGTCGTTTGTGTGCGTAAGAAAGATGGAACTCTTCGCCTTTGTTGTGACTACAGAGAGTTGAATAAAAAATCCATTCCAGACCGACACCCCATCCCTCGTATACAGGACATGCTCGACAGTTTGGTGGGTAGCGCCTGGTATTCTGTTCTCGATCAAGGCAAAGCCTACCACCAGGGATTTGTAGAGGAATCCAGCCGACCTCTCACTGCGTTCATCACGCCGTGGGGATTGTATGAATGGGTGAGGATCCCTTTTGGGTTGTCAAATGCACCTGCAGAGTTTCAAAGGAGCATGGAGGAGTGTCTGAGAGAATTGCGTGATGAGGTATGTCAACCTTATTTAGATGATAACTTGGTGCATTCAAAAACATTTGAGAATCACCTTCAGGATCTGAAGAAAGTCTTACAGTCTTACCAGAAACATGGTGTCAAATTAACCCCTCGAAAATGTGAAGTGTTTCGTAACAAGGTACGATTCCTAGGGAAGTTGGTGACCAAAGAAGGGCACACCATGGACCCAGCTGACATAGCTCCAGTCCAAGCATTGAAAGAGAGGACCCCTAAAACGGTTGGCGAAGTGAGAAAATTAGTAGGTTTCCTTTCTTACTACCGGCCCTACATTGAGAACTTTTCCCGCAAGGCCGCACCTCTTTATATGCTGCGTACTGGAATGACCCCAACAAAAGGAAAAGTTCACCCGAAGCAGAAGAGAAAAGGGACAAGTCGTCAGGGACAGCTCGCATCCTCACATCTGATCATATGGACAGATGAACATCAAAAGATCCTCAGTGAGTTGATTGACTGCTTGTCTAATCCACCTGTGCTGGGATATCCAGACCTAAACGAACCCTTTGTACTCCATTGTGACGCTTCACAGGAAGGATTGGGCGCAGTGCTTTACCAGAGGCAAAGTGGCAAGTTAGTTGTCGTCGCATATGGATCAAGATCCCTAACACCTCCCGAGAAAAACTACCACCTTCACTCGGGAAAGTTGGAGTTTTTGGCCATGAAGTGGGCCATATGTGAGAGGTTTAGAGACTATGTTTACCATGCACCATCGTTCACTGTGTACACGGATAATAACCCCCTCACCTACGTGATGTCGACAGCTAAGCTGAATGCAACCACATACAGATGGGTAGCCGAGCTTGCCGACTTCCGATTCACCATCAAATACCGTCCGGGAAAGTCAAATGGGGATGCCGATGGCCTTTCACGAATGCCATTGTCGATGGAACAGTATATGAGAACTTGCTCCGAAGAAGTGCAACCTGATGTCATGGTCAGTATAACTCAGTCTGTAATGGTGCAAAGTCTAGAGAGAGGCCCTTGGTTGTGTCCACTTACCATTGCATCTGTGGTGGCAGCAGAACCGGAGGAGGATCGGGTCATGTCAGTTGCAGAGATCCCCAAGGAAGTTCTGAGAAAAGCCCAAGAAGAAGAGCCTGAAATCAGAGAGGTCTTGATGAGTCTCAGAAATAAATCGTGGCCAGTGAAGAGCAAAGAAGCTCGGGGACTGATGAGAGAACGAGCTAAATTATATTTGGATGAGCAGGGACTATTGTTCCGAAAAACAGTCACCCGTAATCAGCTGATCCTGCCAAGGAAATACCATGAGCTTGTTTTCAAGGAGCTACACCAAGACATGGGCCATCTAGGGGCAGAGAGAGTGCTGAATCTGATCCGGGATCGATTTTATTGGCCCCGCATGCAGAAGCAGGTGGAACATTATGTCACATGTGTCTGCAGCTGCTTGAAAAGTAAGCGTCCGAACAAGGTGACTCGAGCTCCTCTGAAGAGCATCACCACAACATATCCTTTCGAGTTGGTCTCAATTGATTTTCTACATCTGGAGTCGAGTAAAGGAGGTTACGAATACATCTTAGTTGTTGTGGATCATTTTACACGGTTTGCTCAAGCGT
Organism: Triplophysa bombifrons; assembly: GCA_029783895.1. NCBI lineage: Eukaryota > Metazoa > Chordata > Actinopteri > Cypriniformes > Nemacheilidae > Triplophysa > Triplophysa bombifrons. The sequence continues at coordinate 2,113,364 of CM056455.1, read as the reverse complement.
ATGCCTGCAGAAACAAGAGTGCCAAAACAGCTGCCGAGAAGATATTTGGAGACTTTGTTTTGAAGTTTGGATTTCCCAGGAGATTGCATCACGACCAAGGCCGTGAGTTCGACAACAAGTTGTTTTCCAAGTTGCAAGAGTACAGTGGGGTGCAGGGCTCTCATACGACATCGTATCACCCGCAGGGAAATGGGCAAACTGAGCGATTTAACCGAACTTTGCTCGCAATGCTGAGAACCTTACCCGAGACGGCCAAAGCTGACTGGAAGACATCACTTGCAAAGGTTGTGAATGCGTACAATTGTACAAGAAACGAGGCGACAGGGTTTGCACCCTATTTTCTCCTTTTCGGCCGTACACCCAGATTGCCCATTGACATAATGTTTGGTGTGCCATTGAAAGACCAAAGCTCTTCTTACCAAGACTACGCTGAGGACTGGAGGAAAAGAATGAGGGAAGCTTATGAGGTAGCCTCTCAAGTGTCACACAAAGGGAAGGAAAGAGGAAAAGCTTTGTATGACAAGAAAGTCCATGGAGCTGAATTGCTCCCCGGTAATAGAGTACTGGTTCGGAACTTTAAAGAGAGAGGTGGACCTGGAAAACTCAGACCCTTCTGGGAAGAACAAGTTTATGTTGTCACTTCAAGGAAGTACAAGGATAGTCCAGTATATGAAATCCGTCCTGAGACTGGGAAGGGAAAAACAAGAATACTACACCGGAATCTGTTACTACCATGTGACTACTTACCTGTCGAGAAGGAAAACCTAACTGGAAGACCTGACAAAGAGAAAAGGAAAAAGGTTTGGAAAACAACACACCAGAAAGATCAAACCCACGGTGAAAGTTCACATAGTGAAGAAGAGGAAGAGTGGAGTTGTTTGGTTGGAGTGCCAGTCGATGGAAAGAGTCAAAATGACAGTGGAGCGGTACAGTCAAAATCTCCAGAACATCCTCCAGAGTACTCAGGGACGCAGAACGATGCCCACTCAGACGAGGAAGATGAGCATGGAACTTTACGGCAGGAAGAGGATGTGTCATCATCAGGAAGGGAGGTCGGAGAAACAGATGATGCTGAAGAGAGTGAGACAGAAAATCCCTCACAACCTGCTTGCAAAAGAGTGTATCCTTTAAGACGCAGAAAAACAAAACAAATGTTTACTTACCATACCCTAGGTCAGCCTAGTTTTGTAGATGGGTAAGCTGTAAAGTTAAAATGGATAATTGAGTTTTAGTCAGAATGGTAATTAAGTGAAAGTTCCAGAAAAATAATTTAATCAGTTGAAATGGTTAAGTAGGATAGTAGTGTTCAGTTTAATTAGACTGTAGTAACCATTCCAAAAGAAATACTTGCACAGCAGATTTGTTTCAATGGTAAAAGGTTAGATCCTTTCAGTGGTAGTACAGATTCCTGTTGATGAACAGTGATGGCGGTAGAAGATCATGGTGCACAATGATGTCTGCTGCAAACACGCAGCAAGAAAAAGGAGATAAATGTTGTGTGGCGTGCAAAAGAATAGCATGAGTACTAGAACTGTTGCATCACTGACTCCTACCAAAGGAACAAATCTCGAAATGGATAACCAGTAATGTTTCTGAGAATGTCGGGACTACATTCTATTTTGTAGGGGAGAATGTAGAGATTTGTGTTAATTTGTTTAAATGTGCAGAAAGAGTTAGCCCCCCCAAATATTTATTTTTGCAATGTTTGTTACATTTTGATTGCTAATGTTTAAATATTCAGCACAAGAGCACATTCAATGTTGTAATGAATGGCCACCAGGTGGCAACAGCGGTATAGAGACTCCCTGAGTGAACTAAAAGTAGAAGTGTTCGTGAACGAGTCAAGAGAGAGGCTATGAGTCTGTTGTGAAAAGCTGTATCGTGATCGTGAACGTGCGGGCTGAATAAAAGAACCCACCTGAATCACACGCTTGTTGCAGTCTTCTTCAAGTGTGTTACATTGTATTGTATCTGTGGCAATAAATAAATAAAGAAAACTTATAAAACATCACGTGTTTCTTTACGGTGAATTAGATATACCAAAATATTTCTCATCCTTACATCAATAACATCACCCTCCGTACGTGTATTTCATCAGAGCATCATTTTCTATGGACGATGAGAAATTATTTAATAAATTGTTATAAATAAAGTGCATGAATATAGAAATGAACAAATACAGACATGCATGATGAAATGAAGCAATAAAGGTAATAATCAAGTAACAAGTTCAGAGAAGGGTTCGAACCGGCGATCAATAAATCATTGAGACGAGGGTCTGACGCCCTACATGTATCCTACACCATGATGTTTCAACCGCTTAATTAGAGCAGTCATCACGAGTGAGAACATTCATTCATGTAATCACTAATTTATTTGTTTATTGGTACATTTATCAAATTGTTAATTTAATTTTAAGTCATTTTCAGAACATCAAAAAATCCACTGTATGCAGAGCGGAGAGTGTGTATCAAACTCAAGTGCTTTTTGTCCCCATGTTGCTTTCTGTGGTGCCGTTGCCATGGTGAATCGTTATATCGGAGCTCCATTTATAATAGCGTTTTATAGTCTTGGTGCACGCGGTTAACATAACTAGGGTAAGCCTACCTAGAGTAAATTAAACGAATTCATATCAGCTATTCTGAAACCAAAAATTCAAAGTTTTTGAGTTCAAGGTTTAACCTAGAATTGGTTGAACCTCCTTATTGAGACGGGCCCACTGAGCAACAAAAACATTATAAGTGAAAGTGGAGCGCCATCTTCCTTCTACTCACCTGTATTACCTCCTCGACCATTAACACACATTTATCAACATACTTTTCACTCGTGTTCCTATAAATCTCTCTGCTTATGTAAATAATGTCAATTTTTTTTCTAAATTAAAAATTAATAATCTCCACCTGTTGAAACAAGCAGGTTGGGTGACGAAATACGCAGTGATACTAAAAGCTGATTGGCTGATACGTCGCCTTTGATAATGATTGGTCATTGAAGGCGAAACGTGGGTATTTAGAGAGTTTAAAAGGCGGTTTGATGTTGATAGGGATGTTAATGTTCTTGACTTCATCTGGCTTTTGCTTGGTTAACAGTCGACGTCTCCATTGTGAGCGAAAGGTCAGCACAACTTTTATGGTCTCAGTGTTAGTTATTGAATTATATTTGTGATGATCGGGAGTGTTTAAGGCTCTCTTTTTCGCTGATCTGCTTGTTGCTTTTACTTAGTTGTAAATGAGCTTCATTCATGCGTGACTTCCGTGTTTCACAGAAAGAACCCTGGCACTCTCCGGTTGGGGAGACCTAAAGCAGAGAGAAATGGGGGGAAAAAAAGGAGAATGGGTTAATTTGGCGGATGCTGTACATTTCGGAAGACCACAGTAGAAGAGGCGCAGTTCTGCTGTATTTAAATGTTCAGTAACTTGTTTAAGGGCTGGTGAGTGACTAGGGATGTTTTTTGGGGTCTAATGAATGAGTCTTGTGTGCGTGTTTCGTTATGTCTTAAGACTGGTTTGGTGAGCAAGCAGAGTTGTTTCTACAGGTTTGGTGATGCGGTGGAGATTTTGCTGCAGGTCTTCTTTGGATTTTATGGTGGGTTGCAAACCAACTTAATAGGTGCATACTGCCACCTGCCATGATTGAGTGTGAAGAGAATGAACTTTTCACTCCTAAATCCTACTATAGAACCCTAACTCTTAATAAATCTCATGATTGCATATATTTGTTTACTGCAGGTGTGATGAGTGAGTGGAGATGTTTCTTCAGGTCTGGTGAGTGAGTGGAGATGTTGATACAGGTCTAATGAGCCAGTTGTGATGTTTCTACAGGTCTGGTGAGCGAGTGATGTTGATACAGGTCTGAGCCAGTTGTGATGTTTCTACAGGTCTAGTGAGCGAGTGGAGATGTTGCTGCAGGTCTGATGAGCCAGTCAAGATGTTTCTACAGGTCTGGTGAGCGAGTGATGTTTCTACAGGTCTTGTGAGCAAGTGGATGTTGCTGCAGGACTGATGAGCCAGTTACGATGTTTCTATAGGTTTGGTGAGCGAGTGGAGATGTTGCTGCAGGTCTGATGAGCCAGTCAAGATGTTTCTACAGGTCTAGTGAGCGAGTGATGTTTCTATGAGTCTGGTGAGCAAGTGAATGTTGCTGCAGGACTGATGAGCAAGTTGAGATGCTTCTATAGGTTTGGTGAGCGAGTGGAGATGTTGCTGCAGGTCTGATGAGCCAGTCAAGTTGTTTCTATAGGTCTGGTGAGTGGAGATGTTGCTGCAGGTCTGATGAGCCAGTGGAGATGTTTCTACAAGTCTTGTGAGCAAGTGGAGATGTTGCTACAGGTCTGATGAGCCAGTTGAGATGTTACTACAGGTCTGATGAGCCAGTTGTGAGGTTTCTATAGGTCTGGTGAGTGGAGATGTTGAAATAGGTCTGATGAGGAAGCTGAGATGTTTCTACAGGTCTGGTGAGAGTGGGGATGTTTCTACAGGTCTGGTGAGAGTGGGGATGTTTCTACAGGTTGGGTGAGCGAGCGGAGATGTCTCTGCAGGTCTGGTGAGCGGGTGTCAAGATTTTTGCAGGTCTGGTGAGCGAGCGGAGATGTTTCAGCAGGTCAGGTGAAAGAGCGGAGATGTCTCTGCAGGTCTGGTGAGCGGGTGGGAAGGTTTCCACAGGTCTAGTGAGCGAGCTGAGATGTCTCTGCGGGTCTGGTGAGAGCGAGCGGAGATGTCTCTGCGGGTCTGGTGAGAGCGAGCGGAGATGTCTCTGCGGGTCTGGTGAGCGAGCGGAGATGTCTCTGCGGGTCTTATCAGAGAGTGGGTGTTTGTTTTACAGGTCTAGTGAGAGTGGGTGTTTGTTTTACAGGTCTGGTGAGACTGGGTGTTTGTTTTACAGGTCTGGTGAGACTGGGTGTTTGTTTTACAGGTCTGGTGAGACTGGGTGTTTGTTTTACAGGTCTGGTGAGAGTGGGTGTTTGTTTTACAGGTCTGGTGAGACTGGGTGTTTGTTTTACAGGTCTGGTGAGAGAGTGTGGTGGGAAGGTTTCCACAGGTCTGGTGAGAGAGCGAGGTGGGAAGGTTTCCACAGGTCTGGTGAGAGAGCGAGGTGGGAAGGTTTCCACAGGTCTGGTGAGAGAGCGAGGTGGGAAGGTTTCCACAGGTCTGGTGAGAGAGCGTGGCTGGGAAGGTTTCCACTGGTCTGGTGAGAGAGCGTGGCTGGGAAGGTTTCCACTGGTCTGGTGAGAGAGCGTGGCTGGGAAGGTTTCCACTGGTCTGGTGAGAGAGCGTGGCTGGGAAGGTTTCCACAGGTCTGGTGAGAGAGCGTGGCTGGGAAGGTTTCCACAGGTCTGGTGAGAGAGCGTGGCTGGGAAGGTTTCCACAGGTCTGGTGAGAGAGCGTGGCTGGGAAGGTTTCCACAGGTCTGGTGAGAGAGCGTGGCTGGGAAGGTTTCCACAGGTCTGGTGAGAGAGCGTGGCTGGGAAGGTTTCCACAGGTCTGGTGAGAGAGCGTGGCTGGGAAGGTTTCCACAGGTCTGGTGAGAGAGCGTGGCTGGGAAGGTTTCCACAGGTCTGGTGAGAGAGCGTGGCTGGGAAGGTTTCCACAGGTCTGGTGAGAGAGCGTGGCTGGGAAGGTTTCCACAGGTCTGGTGAGAGAGCGTGGCTGGGAAGGTTTCCACAGGTCTGGTGAGAGAGCGTGGCTGGGAAGGTTTCCACAGGTCTGGTGAGAGAGCGTGGCTGGGAAGGTTTCCACAGGTCTGGTGAGAGAGCGTGGCTGGGAAGGTTTCCACAGGTCTGGTGAGAGAGCGTGGCTGGGAAGGTTTCCACAGGTCTGGTGAGAGAGCGTGGCTGGGAAGGTTTCCACAGGTCTGGTGAGAGAGCGTGGCTGGGAAGGTTTCCACAGGTCTGGTGAGAGAGCGTGGCTGGGAAGGTTTCCACAGGTCTGGTGAGAGAGCGTGGCTGGGAAGGTTTCCACAGGTCTGGTGAGAGAGCGTGGCTGGGAAGGTTTCCACAGGTCTGGTGAGAGAGCGTGGCTGGGAAGGTTTCCACAGGTCTGGTGAGAGAGCGTGGCTGGGAAGGTTTCCACAGGTCTGGTGAGAGAGCGTGGCTGGGAAGGTTTCCACAGGTCTGGTGAGAGAGCGTGGCTGGGAAGGTTTCCACAGGTCTGGTGAGAGAGCGTGGCTGGGAAGGTTTCCACAGGTCTGGTGAGAGAGCGTGGCTGGGAAGGTTTCCACAGGTCTGGTGAGAGAGCGTGGCTGGGAAGGTTTCCACAGGTCTGGTGAGAGAGCGTGGCTGGGAAGGTTTCCACAGGTCTGGTGAGTGACTGTTACTGCTGGTCCGGTAGGTATTTGGCAGGACTTTATAAATCTGGTAAGTTACAGAGCTGTTCCTATAGGCTTTGTAAGTTTCTGCAAGCAGAGATGTTTCTACAAGTTAGGTGAAAATTTGGTATGATTTTGCAAGTTTGAGGTTTCTGGGGTCTTGATTTTTGTATTCATTCAAGACAGTAGCTTTGACAACCGCTCCTGTAGCACTGTGGGTTTTTTGCAGTCCTCAGAAAATAAAATCACTTTTGTAAAATTTCAATGTACATTTCTGTCAGTTTGCATTTGTGCATTTATTTCTCTCCCCAAAGATCTCTCCATAGTTTGAACCCTGTGTGTTCCACACTGTGTGTGCACAGTAAATAAGCAGTTTCTGCTATGACTTGTCAGTAATGCAAGGATTCTGATTCACAAACCATGCTTGTATCTTTATGCATCTGCCAGTGATGGCTTTTGACCTAAATGGCCTGGATACCTAGCGGTGTTAAGGAAAGGCTGTTTGCAATTACATTTACATTTAGGCATTTGGCAGACGCTTTTATCCAAAGCGACTTACAGTGGACTTATTACAGGGACAATCCCCCTGGAGCAACATGGAGTAAAGTGTCTTGCTCAAGGACACACTGGTGGTGGCTGCTGGGATCGAACCAACAACCTTCTGATTACCAGTTCAGTGGTTTAACCCACTAGACCACCAACCTCCAATTACAGAAGGTCTACTTTGTCTAGTGACGATTATACATATGTATCTTGTTTTATGCCATGTTCTCATTTACATGGTTCATTTGTGGACTATGTAGCTTTGTTTCTGCTGGGTTTATAAAAGGTTGCGCTTTTTTTTTGGGCATATGGTTTACATTTTAATTTGCTCTAATTATCTATACCACTAGACTGGTCTGTGATGAAGCTTAGTATGTAGAGTGATTAAAATATTTTGTTTGTAAAGTAACTAGTGCTACTCCAATGATATTATTAACTTTTTGTGTGTTTGAGTTCAGCAGTTCCACCAAACCCTATTTTTCGAAATGCATTTTCAGACTTTTTTTTTTTCTTCAGCCGTACCAAATAATGATTTGGGTAATTCTACGCAACTTTTGTTGAAGTGAGTTTGCCAGCCCACTTGAATGCAATTGGGTTCAAATTTGAATGTTACGCTAACCTCAAAACATTCTATTTAAAACACAATTGTAATTCGGTTGACAAAACTTTTCTTTTTGCATTCTTTATTCAGATTGCATTCTGTACTCCCCATGTGGTTTGAAATATTTATGTGGGAAGGGTGTCCGCCATTGTAAGATTTAATTAAATTTGGTTCCTAAATTAATTTAAATTGCCTTGAGTGTGTATGTACAGTAGCTGAATCACTGCATGTATTGAATGTTATTCAAGTAATTAGTTCTTATATTGAATTTATTGCTTGATGTTGAATACATTTTTTGATTTTGGTGTACAGATGTGGATTTAAAAGAAATGTTACAAGTTGTTCTCATTTTCTGTCAAATTGCCTGTAGAAGCTTGCTTTTAATTAGCCATCTGTATGGACTCTACCTGAAAACCCTGGATACCTTGCGGTGTTAACGAAAGAGATTTTGACGAAGAGTCTGTCCAATTAAATGATAATTAAACTGAGCTTCGCTGAACACTAAAATCATACTAAATTACAAATGAAAATAAATATTGTAGGAGTTGCAGTGTTTGCAGAGGAAATCTTTGTGTAATTGATAAGATGACAGACACCGTAATGACCATCAATGTAGTTTTCTTTAGCAAGACAATGAAGGCAACTGAAGATATTTGTATTTCCTTATTGAGCATATTCTTCCATGCACTGCTCTTATTGTCTTTCATTTCACTCTGCCAGGAATATTGTACTACAGCATTAATGTCTTTTTCCTCTTGATTTCTTTTCTATAAATTCCTTGCTAAAGTTCTTAACATACCTTGCCCCAGGTTCCAACTCTTAAATCAAACCAATCCTGAACACTTTCCCTCTTACGTCACCTCACACTAATTATATTGCTGGGTTTCTACCAACTTGCTTAATTCATTAGTAGGCACTAAATATTATCTTGCTTTGTTTACAAAGAATTTTTCGTTGACGCAAATGCATCCAAGTTTCCCAGAATGTTATGTATATTTTACATAGATTATGGCCATGCATTTTAAATGTGAAATGTAGTTTCTTGAAGTGTTGTGTAAACATTCTTATTGATCATTGCTTTTTTTCATATGTTTGGTCTTGGGTATTACTGGAAGAAGCTTTATGCAACTGCCAGTGAAGGCTCTTGATCCAAATAGCCTGGATACCTTGCGGTGTTAACGAAAGCCTATTTGGTGAAAGCAGCTAGAGGTGTACTTTTTTATATTGGTAGCCCATTTATATTTAAAGACCAGTTACTTGTTTTATATCATATTTTTCATTAGGAATTTGAGAAATTGTTTCTTTTGTTGCTTAACTGTTTCTTAGCTGTTGCACACTGCATTTGTGGGGTTAGGAATCAGTCAACTCGAAACACCTGAGATGGGCGTCCATTATGGGACGCGAGCCGTCCAATCTGGATGGGACATTGGCCGCTGTCATGGCCGTCAATAAAGTGGGTGTCTCCGGGCAAGCGCAAAGAGGGATAAAGCGCAGTCCCGGGCGCCATCTGATATGGTGTGACCTCTGTGGTCCTGTGGCACAACGGTGTACCAGTACCATGGACGGTGTCCCCTGTTCGCGGCCCGTTCTGGCCATTTTGGTGGGTGCGTTTGAGAAGGCGAGGACGTTCGCTTGGACGCCGCGTCCCCTTTAGGGAATGTCGGTTGGACGCCGCGTCCCTACTGGGGACGGAAGCATGGACGCTGACACGTTTTGCGATGTGGACGCGGGCGGCCGCGAGCAGGTCAAAAGCCATCTTCTGATCTATAAGTTTATGGGTCCATGTGGGGCAGCGGACAAACACGAGAGTCCGTAGCGGGACGACCCGGGTTCAAGTCCCGGGTGAGTCAAATCGAGGTCCCGCCCGGTACTTTGTATCGTTAATAGCTCCGGCGGCCTAGGTCGCAGCGGGACATGGTGGGTGTCTCTGGAAAGCCCCCGTCCCGGCATTTCCAACGAGCCATGACTCGTGTCTCTGGGTCTTTTTGGACCGGAGATATGGACCGGTGAATGTGGGATTTTCTATCCGAGAAAAGCGCTTCTTCCCGGGCGCTAAGTCATCTTGGTCCCGCCCGGTACTTTGTATCGTTAATAGCTCCGGCGGCCTAGGTCGCAGCGGGACATGTTTGGTGTCTCTGGAAAGCCCCCGTCCCGAAGATGTGCCGCACATGTCCAGATCGCTCACCATCGGTGGGTCCGGGAAGGTCTCCCTGAGCGCACGCAGCTCGTACAAGATCGCCTTTCTGCGGGCCGTGTTGATGAGACGCTGCTTCTCGACTTTATCCACTTTGTGGATGCGGCACAAATGTCTGTCGAGCCTGGCCGAGTCTGTCACGGTGCATCCGGCAACGGGACAGTTTAATCCGGGCGCTATTTTTCGTCCTTTGATCAAACAGCAGATCAACTCTAACTCCCGTTCGTTGGTCATGTTGTGACGGTCGGACAGATGGACGGCAATGTCTTCGGCCTGCTCGGAACAGAGCTCGCACCGGTACGAAGTCATTTCGTTCGAATCCCTGCACGGGGTTGATTCCTGGTGATGGATATGGTATTCTCGCCTATCCTCATTCACCTGCTCTTAACATTATACTAATATTTTGTTAAGGAGCCCCGGGACAACATAACTGATTGTTACAAACACACTCGTGCCATCACCTTCTTCCTGAATTCTCTTTTAAGTCACATCTATCTCATTCCCATAAATAGTTTCAGGTAAACCAAACAGCCCCATCCTACTATGGGTCTACTTGCATAAGGTGTTTAAATGGGGCGAGGTGTTCTGAACCTGGGTGTTGAACCATCTGGATTTCCTAACACTAGGTGAATAAAAATCTCACACCCCAAACAATGTCCAGGGATGGGTTTTGCACTCTCCATCTCCAGTCCACGAAAGACCCCGGGTTTTGATCAGTTTAAATTTTTTTTGGTGTTTCAGCGTTTTGGTAGGGTGGGTCCAAATTTTTAGGTTTCTGGAATTTCAAAGATGTCTCCATTTAGGTTTAGGTTTAGGTTAGGGTAGGGGTTATAGGGCAAAAAACGAAGAGTGCACCCCCTCTGAAGTGCACCCCCCAGTTATTTTCTAAACAGATTGTAG